>CABEEJ010000352.1:270886-294411 GCA_901482245.1 Timema douglasi
TTTTTTTTTTTTCAGGTAGGGGTTTATCGCCCCCCCCCCCCCCCCCCCATGTTCACACTCTTTAAGAAGGCAGGCATTTTTCTTTCTTTTTTGTCATTTGTGTCGAAAACGGTTTGCAGTTAAAAGAAGCAGAACTTATTATTTTGAACCAATTCACAGATGCTTTACCCTATGTAAAAGGTAAAGACAGCATTTGGAGTGCTCATACTAATTGTGAACCAAATAACGACGCACAATCCGCATAGTGAGAAATTTATCATTTTTATGTTCTTTTACCAAATTTAAGTATTTTTTATCAGTTATTATACATTAATTATTAATCAAACATGTTAAAAATAGAAATGAATGATCAAAATAATAGGTAGGGTGGAAGGTAACGTTATAAAAGGGCAATGTTTTTGTAGTCTTTTACAGCAAAATTTTGTTGTTGTCAAAACACATAAAATATTTCTCTAATAAAAACTAATAGATTAATTTTCTTAACATTATGACTTCAAAAGTTCTTGAATATCTTTCAAGAATGTCCTTGAATTCAATAACAACTTTTTCTCTTAATTTAAAAGATTTGTCATCTGATGCCGCTTTGCTCATGAGAGATATTAAAAAACTTGATATCACCAAGTGAAGAAAATTAAACTCTATATGCTTCTACTGGAGCAATATTTTATTTATTTTGGCAAAAAAAAGAGATCGTTATTTAAAAAATGCAAAAATACTGGCCTTAACTCGCATTTCATACATCCCCACCATAAGCTTAAATAAATATCTAAGCTAAAAAAGTTGGGTTTTAGGATACACCCCCCCTGCATACCCTTACTAATTTATTATTATTATTATTATTTAGCACCGAGTCTTACTACCCGTTCGGTTTATACGCTTCGATTACTAATTACGCTAATGGATTAGGAATTGGGAAGGTTGAATTAGAGGCAGTGAACCCGCATTTGCGTGGAGGGAGAGTGTAAAACCATTTAGGAACCCCCCCCCCTCCAGTTCACCCGACCGAGATTCGAACCTCGATCTCCCCGTTCTCAGCAGTCGAGCTAAACACGGCTTGCGCGTTAGCCAACTACGCCACCGAGGCGGGTGATCATCCCCTTACTGAGTAAAACCTCGAACAAATGCAATAGGTTTGCTAGGGTTAAGGGTATAATCAAAATACATCGTTACCAATCGGTGTATGAGCTAAGAGCAAGCCACCATCCATAGAGAGATCTTTAGTCCCCTATTACCCCGGGAAAAAGATCAAAACTTACTGCAGGTGGTGTACAGTGGAACGCCGAACACGTGGCAGAACGGCGGAGCTTGGCTTGCCTACTTGGTCGATACGGGGCAGGCCGGTCTGTTACTAGTACTACAATGCCTACCGACCCGGCGCAAACCCGAAATACCACCACATAGGCGCGGGAACTGAGGGGTAAGGGGCATGGGTACATAGCACCCCCCTCCCCCTTGATCTCTTGCTCAACAATTTAATCACAATTATCGCAACCATTAACATCGAAAAAACTTGATTAGTCTCAGCTTTTGTTATGCAATAATATTTCTTATTATATATATACACACACATGAGTCCAACGAGTCCCTGATATATTGTTTTAATTTTATGTAAAATAAAGGAAAATAAGTGTTGTCTATTTATAAGCAAACCTTTAACTCAAACAAATTCCGATTTTATAATTAATCAAATTATGACTTTTGAAACAATTAAAAAATAACAGTGGAGATCAAGCTGAAAATATTGATGACAATACAGTTAATCTTATTCGTTATTAAATATAATTTTTATAAGACTGGCACCGATAGTTGTTTTTTTAAATTTGTATTTACTTTTCTTCAACCTTTTTTTCCCCTCTACTTTCTTATATTCATAAATATATATATACAGTACAGAACACACACACATACAGTAGCCCCATGGCTTCTTTGGTGCTGACTGACAACTCACAGCTGACAGTCAACATTTAGGTATATAGTATATACCTAAATTTTGACCGTCAGAAGTGACAGCTGCTAAACATATGTTTTTGTAGATCTTATTGTTCGGTGTAGGGGTATATAATGTTGTCTGGTAACTTTTCAAAGCTTTTAGCTGTCTATTGTGAGCCGTCAGTCATCACCAAAGAAGCCATGGGGCTACTGTAGTTTGATTTTGCTAGGAAGAACAGTAGAAGTTAGTTACTAACGTTACAAAAACAATTTTAATATATTAATACATAAAGTCATGTCATCTGCAACTGTTATTTTT
Source organism: Timema douglasi (assembly GCA_901482245.1). Taxonomy (NCBI): domain Eukaryota; kingdom Metazoa; phylum Arthropoda; class Insecta; order Phasmatodea; family Timematidae; genus Timema; species Timema douglasi. The sequence goes on from CABEEJ010000352.1 coordinate 273,135, forward strand.
TATAGATATTATCAATACCTATCAAATAACACAAATAATTTGAGAAAATATTATCAATGTTGCCCGCAAAGAAATAGGTTTTGATTTTCTGTAATGTTCTTCCAACCAAAATCAGGGTATACCAAATAAACACAAATAACCTGTCAAAGAGTGGCTCAGTTGTAGTGGTACTAAGTAGTGTTAGGCGTTTTTTTTACTAAATCTTACTTAGCATGGACCTAGCTTCATTTTGATCCTTCCACTATGACATGAGGGCTGGTGGAAATGTGAGTACCTAAGATTTAATTGAAGATATTAAGTATTCAAGTTATAAGAAGATTTAATTGGAGATAATAAGTATTCAAGTTATAAGAAGTTCACAAAAAGATAAATTCAAGCTATGACTTAAAAATTACGTTATTTTAACTCTTATTTTAGGCATGGTTTGTAAAATTTATTCAAGTAAATCTTTCTCTCTCTCTCTCTCTCTCTCTGTATATATATATATATATATCCCTTTTTTTAGATACATTTTGTCCACCAATCCCCATTCTTAATTAATCTATAATCCAAAGTCATCAAGATGGTCTTAATTTAAGTTAATATCAAGGAAATTGTCGACCTTGGTGGATTTTTTTGGGGGAAAAGTGCTCGCCTCAGGACCCAATGTTCGTGGGTTCATACCCAGGCCGGGGTCAACGGGTTTTTCTTGGGAAATAAAAAATTCGTAGCACAACTTCCTTCGGATGGAAAGTAAAGCCGTTGGTCAAATGTCGATTGTGGCGTGTAAAAGGAACCCTGGACGCTATGTGAAAACACCTTTCCCGACTAAATTAGTAAGCCCTTTCACTCTCGCTCAAAAAATTCTCGTATGCTTATAACATCAGTCGGTTTAGAAAGTGAAAGTTAAATACTTTAAATAAATAAAAATACAATGTCAGTGTTTTTGCGTGTTTTTTAATAGAAAAACTTTTTTTTGGGGGTCAAAATAAATCAGATTATGCTTCAGTATAAACAAAGAGTTTAATTTTATTCACTTGGTGACCTCAACAGTTTTTGAATATTTGTCAAGGTTGTCCTGGAATTTAACGACAACTTTTGTTCTTTATTTAAAATGTATATAAGTTAATATGAGTAGTGTAAATTATATAGTACAGTATACTATGTAAACGTATTAACAGTTTCAAAAAGTTATCCTTTGTACTACTTGTTGATTAATAAACTTGGTGTAGGTGACCTGGCGGTCTAGGGGTAAGGTGTCAAACTTCTGTGCTAGCGGCCGGGGTTCAATCCTCGGTCCCGGTACAGATTTATCTGATTGCCAAACCCTTCCTTCACCTCTGACAAGACATCTTGTGAATTTGGGGAATGCCAGGCCTCCCGTGGTTCGGATTCCACATTAAACTGTAGGTCCTCCATTTCATCTCGCAATCACCCTACCATTACGCATTAGCGTAAGTGCGTATAACCCGAACGGATAGTAAGACGCGGTGCTAATAATAATAATAAACTTGGTCTGGCTTATTACAAAAAATTGGAATCTAATTTTAGTGGGCAGAAATTGATATGACATTTAACAAAATTATTAGATCTACTTTCCCTTGTCCATCAATAACATACCTATAAAATAACATTGATTGTATTATAGTAAGATGTTATTAATGTTGACAAAAAGAATATTGTATTTTATAAAAGTTCCTTCCAACAAAAACCCTACACTAACGTGAATTTTTTCTTACGTTATAATTGCAAAAGGGGAGAATACAATTAGATTATAAAACAGATTTATTTTGATCAGATTTTACAGATCATCGTAAAAATAACATATTCAATTTGTTTTCCAACTCCTCTGACTACTCCCTTTCATGTGAAAGGCCTCGACTTTCCCAGGTTTTCTCCGTTTTCCAAATAAGTGTCAACGCTGTTTTTTTGTGAAGGAAAAACACTGCCAATATTTACTCTTCCCTTTCAGTCAACATTTTGTTGGTACTCGATTCCCTCTAAACGGGGGTTCCCCAAAATTTTGTTTTAGTTTGTCAACAATAATTTGAAATCTAGTTGAAACTCATCGTGTGAACCACGTTCCAACCGAGTCAGACAAAATAATTGATTGATTAGTTAACAATAATATTGGAACCCTTTTTAACTTCAGTTATTCAACCAAATGACTTGATGGTTAAGTAACAGTTGATCGAATAAAGTTAAATCGTGTGGACACCCCTTAAGGTCATATAGAGCGTTTTAACTCAGAAGTGAGCGCTGTAATTAAAGTTGAAGGATGAGGGGGTGTATGCGAATGTTGATAAGGGGAGGGGAGAGGAGAATAATTCATGCATCAACCATTAGGTACCACACTCACCTATAGGATTACCTATCGAAACAGGCAGTTTACTTATTTAATTATTTTATCACCGATTCCTATCAATTACCGGTTCATTTACACGCATCTATGATAAATAACGGGGCAGGGATGGAAAAAGAAGCATTTTAGAGGTAATATACTCGACATTTGCGTAGAAAGAGAGTGGGAAACCACTTTAATAAAAAGACTCGACCGGGATTCGAACCCAGATCTCCCCGTCCTCAGCAGACCAATAAGTGAACGTTACGTGAACCTTAAGTTTATCGTGATCCCAGCATTTAAGGATATGCCTAAGTAGCGGAAATATTGCCGATCAGGTGTTGCGCTTAGGTTAAACAGTGATGAAGATAGTACATTAATTTGGTGTTACCCGCCTCGGTGGCGTAGTTAACTAACGCGCTAGTTTCGTGTTGAGCTAGACTGCCGAGGACGGGACGATCAAGGCTCGAACATAGGTCGGGTGAACTGGGGATGTTTTTCCTCTAAATGTTTCCCTCCCCTCCCGGCACGCAAATACGGGTTCACCTCCTCTAAATTTAACCTTCCCAATTCCTAACCCATTAGAGTTATTAGTAATTAATGGGGACGTGGTTCTAAAATTTATTAATTTGGTGCTCACTGGAATAAATACAAAACTATTTTCTACTACCAGATACATATAAAGACTTACAAACATAGTATGAAATTGATAATTTTTCCATCTTAAAAAGTCCAAAAATCCAAATATTTTGGTTGATAATAAATACCTGAATGTCCATGAAATAAATGAAAGGTGAAGTAGCGCAGAGTGAATATTTGTGAGTCAAATAATTGTAATTTAAATATAGGGGTCTCAACAATAATTGTAATAGTATTTGTATTTCCTTCCTCCCTTGTCTGTTTGTTCCTGTGATAGACATCCCCATTACGTGACTTTTGGTGTTTCTGGCGTTTATGAACCTCTTCTCTGTTCGACCATTCTAGGGCAGCAGTTACTCCAGCCAGTGGCGTAGCAGAAACTCCTGACAGACATCGCAAGAGTAATTATTGAATGGCTAAACATGAGCAAACAAGAGAGCGTGCGGCGGACAGAAACAGAACTAGATCCTGGTTATCTGTAAATTATAGATAATGTCTTAAGGAGTGTCCGCCTCGAACTTTGTTGTGTGGAGGGCTTTACAAAACACGTAGGCCTACATTATTCGGGGTTTTTAAAGGGGAGTTAAACCAAAATTAATTTCGTTTTCCAGAAGGAATTAATTAATAGAAAATTTCCTGGATTTTCCAAAAGGAATATAAAATAAATTAATTCAAAATTTCTCGAATTTTACAGAAGGATTTAGACAAAATTCCCTATGTTTTCAAGGTTTTTCAGAAGCAACTAAACCAAAATCTCCTGTGCTTACCAAGTTTTCTTCAAGGAATCAAAACAAAATCCCCTGTGTTTTCCAAGTTTTCTAGAATAAATTAAAACAAAATCCCCTTTATTTTCCCGGTTTTCTAGAAGGAAATAATACAATATCCCCTGCGTTTACCAAGTTTTTTAGGAGTTAAAACAAAATCCCCTGTTTTCCAGGTTTTCAAGTTTTTCTTAAGGGATTAAAACAAAATCCCGTTTATTTTCAAGGTTATATTTAAGGGATTAAAACAATATCCCCTTTGTTTTCCAGAAGGAATTAAAACAAAGTCCTTGTTATTTTACAGGTTTCTCTCAAAATAAATTAATACCAAATTACTTGAGTTTTCCAGGTTTAGAAAATACACTTTAAATATTTTAATATATATATATTAAAATATTTATATATATATTATATATATATATATTTATATATATATTATATATATATATTTATATATATATTATATATATATATATATATACATCCTAAGGCGAATGAAAGTTGAAAAAGATCTGGCAGAGAAAAAGGGCGTGCGTTACCTGAATGTAAAGACAGGACTAAATTACCCACTTATGTACATTCCGAGTTTAAGGGCACGTCTTAATTTAAAATTCACGGAGTTTTAAATATAGATAACGTTGAAGGTCTCTAGAAATCTATTGATAAGGTCATCTTGAAAGTTTAAAAAATTCAACAACTAATCGACAAAGATCTTTTTTTTCGGTATCAATTTTGAGCCTTACAAACTATCAGCATTTGACTACACAAGAAGCATAGAGATGAGAAGTAGATAATTACGAATAAATGTACCAGTATTTGCGTGGAGGGAGAGTAGGAAACCATCTAGGAAGGAAACACCCTCGGTACATCCAGCCGGAATATGAGCCTATATCTTCCCGTCAGCAGCAACAAGACTAGATGAACTTGACGTTTAGAACGAGTGCCCACTAGTTGAAAGATTATAACCTGGATTATAGATAAGCTTTTTTCACATTTTCAAAAAAATATTATTAGTAAATAGATGTTTGAGTCTCTAGTTGGGGTGGTTTTGATAAATGCATTCGATTATAAACGGAAAGAATATAAATACAAAGTTGATAAAAAATATATTATTATTATTATTATCACCGCGTCTTACTACCCGTTCGGGTTATACGCACTTACGCTAATGTGTAATGGTAGGGTGATTGTGAGATGAAATGAAGGACCTACAGTTTAACGTGGAATCCGAACCACGGTGGAGGACTGGCATTCCCCACATTCACAAGATGTCTTGTCAGAGGTGAAGGAAGGGTTTGGTAATCAGATAAATCTTTGCCGCGACCGAGGATTGAGCCCCGGCCGCCAGCACAGAAGTCTGACACCTTACCCCTAGACCGCCAGGACACCAAAAAATATATTCATTAGTCGGTACTAAGATACTAAATTAAAAATGGTTTCAATAGACAGGATGATGATTAAAGTCATTTTTATAATTTAATCATGGCATTCCTATAATAAGTTAGTCAATTTTTGATAGGTGGCGTTCCTAAATGTAAGTTAAGATTTGTAAAAAGAAGATTCTAAAAAAAAAAAAAGTATTTTAACTTTACGTCAATCACTTTCTAAGTATGTGTGCTTGTCAAAATGTATGTGAAAATGTTTGCGTTTCCCTTTAATTAAAACCGTACTTTTAATTAAAAAATCACAAAGTAACGCTTTGAAAAATATTTATTGGTTTTTTCTCCTCAACGGGGGTTACTACCTGTCCACCCCACACCGGTGGGCAAGCGGTTTAAATGTCAAGCTCATTAATATGGCTTGACACTGATGGCGAAGTCAGAATTATAATCCCGATCGGATGTACTAGGGAAAATATTTTTCTTGATAATGTTTCCAACTCTTCATATTAATGCAAGTAAATTTCATCTAAATTTTACTTTCCTCATCCATATCACATTAGCGTTATATATTATATATCTAAATTTTATCTTCATCATTAATACCAAATTAACGTTACATATGTGTATATATAATATATATATAGATTATATATTATATATATACCTTATAATAATATAAGTTATAATATTTCTAAATTTTACCTTCCTCATATACATATATATATATATATATATATATTAGTGTCATACATATAAAACGCTAATGTGGTATGGCTGAGGAAGGTAAAATTTAGATGAAATGTACCTGCATTGATTTGGAGAGTAGCATTATATATATATATGTATAACGCTATTGTGGTATGGATTAGAATGGTATAATTTAGTGGAAATGTACTCGCATTTTCGTGGAAGATGAGTGTTAAATCATTTAGGAAAAATTACCTCTACTACACTCAGCCAGGATGTGAATCCCGATATCCCTGTCACCAGCAAACTAGACCAAATGAGCTTGGAATTTAGTTCGTGTTCCCGTCCATGAGGGTAATCTTTGCTCTTCTACAAACTTCAACATGACTTTGTGATGGTACTAGAGAATATCTTTCTTTAAAATAATAATTATAACAATAATAATATTTAGCACGTCTTACTACCCGTTCGGGTTATACGCTTTAAGTACTAATTATGCTAATGGATTAGGAATTGGGAAGGTTGAATTAGAGGAAGCTTACCCGCATTTGCGTGGAGGTGGAGTGGAAAACCATTTAGGAAAACCCACCCCCAGGTCACCCGACCGAGATTCGAACCTCGATCTCCCCGTCCTCAGCAGTCGAGCTCAACACGACTAGCGCGTTAGCCAACTGCGCCACCGAGGCGGGTTTTTCTTTAAAACTATTTTGAGATGTATGGTAGTAAAAATAAAAATAAAATTGTTTCGAACTAACTTTATGAGGAAATAAAAACAATGATCCTTGATTTCCTTTTAAGTTTGTTGATACGGAAATGATGAAAAGAAAAATAGAAAAAACATACAAACAAAAATGTATGAAGGTAAAATAAAAACAAGTTAAAATTGATAAAGTAAATAAAAAAATACATTAGGGAAAAATATTTAAAGAAAAAAGTTCATACTTTCCTATACTTTATTATGTAAACACAACTCAAATGAACCTTTTGAACAAATTATTTAGAAACATTAGAGAGAGAAAAACTAGAGTTATTAAAAGTAAATAATCACTAAAAAGCCCTTATTTTGAGCAAGAACCAAAATAACAATTTGGCCTTTAGGTATGACCAAATAAAATCTAAATATCAATGTCTGAACGAACAAAAATCCATTAAATTGTTTCAAATTGAGCCCCGTAAGAGACAATTTTTTGTGTTTTAGGGCTCATAAGACATCAATGTTCATCATACCTCAAGGCGGAAAATTTTTCACTATAGCAATACTTTTCCTACATAATTAAGTAAAATGTCTCCTTCACGGTTTTTACTTTTTCAAGAGCTTTAAGAGATAGTACTGTGATCTTAATATATATATATAAACTCAAATTAGAAATTTCTATGGAGGCGATGGTGCATCCATGTTTCATTATGAGTAGCAGTATATTTGATGTTTTTACTTTTCTCGTAATCTAAGGATCAAACGACGTTCGTTGTATTACATTTTCGGCTTTTTTTTATCTAGGAACAGCCTGTATATTTAAGGGTGTGCAAAAATTTGAGCTAGATAAAAAAAAAGTATTTATCGTCATGTCAAAAAAAGTGAACCGAAGGTTTAAGAAGTGATAAATTAAATTAAAGAAATAAGAAAATATAAAGTGATACTGAGGGAAGTGTCCAGATAATGATCTAAATGTAATGACATAAAAAAAGAGAGGAGTGAACTAAGCTAAAATAAAGGTTGTGGAAATACCACTTTACTAATTTAAAGATAAAGAAATATATGTAGTTGAGCAACGGGCCGTGGTAATATCGAATACGATATAAAATGTTTTAACATTAAAATAAATCAGATAAAACCATAAAAAACCTAGAGTAAAAGCCGTAAAAAAATAAAAGAGAGCAAAATTCTGGAAACTGAGATTGCAAGGAGTAATAGTTAAGGTAAATTCGCGTTTTTTACAGAGCAGTTACTCATGCCAAACGTTGTAAAACTGAATAATTTAAGGGAATGAGGTTGGGGTAGGGAGACATTTTCAAGCTTTCCTGCTGCCCATTAACTTTTAATTTAGTGAGCACATAAATTACCTACGTTATTTTGTCAAGAGGGCGTCTTAGGAAAATTACTAGATATAAAACGCTATAACTTTTAAAAGCGTCACGAGTTGAACAATTTCCTTAAATAATCTCGAGTTATTATTCGTTATATTATTATTATTATTATTATTATTATTAGCACCACGTATTACTACCCGTTCGGGTTATACGCACTTACGCTAATGTTTAATGGTAGGATGATTGTGAGATGAAATGGTGGACCTACAGTTTAACGTGGAATCCGAACCACGGTGGAGGCCTGGCATTCCTCACTTTCACAAGATGTCTTGTCAGAGGTGAAGGAAGGGTTTGATAATCAGATAAATCTTTGCCTGGACCGAAGATTCAACCCCGGCCGCCAGCATTCGTTATAGCTATTTGAATATTATAAATTTTAAAATCAGATTTTAAAAACGTCTAGACACATTTATAAAACGGAATAGTATACATTTGAAGTTCACACTAAAAAAAACCCCAATAAAGTAACTAATAAAAAAAGAATATATTAAATATCCTAGCTTGAAAACCTTTAAAGGAAAATGAATTTTGTGTACGAGCTTTCTAAATAATGAGTCAAATTTAAATAGAATAAATATTTCAAATTGAAATACTTGTTGTTTTTAGAGGCCTTTTTAGGGAAATTGTCGGGTTTATCTGTGTTTGGTGTCACACTTATGGGTTGTGTTTGTGTACCACGTCTTACGACCCATACGGAATGTTCCACATATTTACACTAATAGGGTAAATACGAGTAAGTTATAGTTTAGAGTACATGTAGCAGCATTTTCGTAAAGGGAGAGTAGGTGAATTGTTTAAGAATAAAGTACCTTAGTACTTATGCTGGCCATGATTCGAACCTCGACCTCCTTATTTTCAGGAAACCGAATAGTTTACACTGACGTATTTGTCAGAATGTCTGACGTAGCGAATCGCACATAAAGAGTCCATCTTACGAAAGATTAGCTAGGAAATTAGAAACAATATTACGCTCGAATCAGAAAACTTTTTGAAGGGCGGTGTTCTTGCTTGATTTGACAACAGCAAGATTCCCACTCTTCCTCCCCGCAAATGCGTATATACTTCCTCTAAATTTAACCTTCTTCGATTAGTGTAATTAGTAAATATTCATAGAGCATGAACATGTAGTAAGAAGATGCGATGCTACAAAAAAAGAACTAAGCACGGTTAAAATTAAAAAAATAAAAGCTTTGTTGTGAAATTTTTGACCGCCAAACGTGACAAAGCTTAAACACATAATTTTGAAGATCATGTGGTTTGTCAAGTCTATACATGAAAGTAGAGTTTGTAGGTTTTTTTATCTATCAGCTATTACCTCTCCTACGTTGGATAGGCTGTATATTTAAAACTTACCTACACTAGGAATGTGAAAACAGTATAAATACTTTACTAATCTAGATATTTTCCTTTCGATACTAATACTTTTTTCTCAATACTTTTCCCCCGATACTTTTTAGTGATATTAGTACTCACACTCCGGTATCGAAAGAAACAACTTTGTTATCTTCGCTCATGCTGGGATTTAATGTTTACGAGGGTGAACTGTGGAGGAAGAACAAATTACACTATTTCTCAATTCTCACTCATTTTCTGCAACTCTAGCATTCAATCTATTTTAACTCAACATAGGTCAATAGTTCCAACACATAACATAGACGTGATATACCCAAGTTTACTATTATATGGTAAAATCATTATAATTTTCGGTATTTAAATAAATATGAAAATCCAATTATGATGCAAAAGTTGAAATTACTAGATTAAAAAAAATTCCACGTTAAAATTTCGATAACGATACTTAATGTTATCGATACTATTACGATATCGATATTTTTCTTCCGATAGTTTTAACGAGTAAAAGTATCGATACCACTCCTAACCAACACAAACTGAGAAGCGCCTGCAAGCTCAACTACTCGCCAAAAAGAACTGTATTGCGAGTTGCCTAGGTTACAATGTTAAAGGCGGTGACAGTAAATATCGCCTTTCCAATTAAAGTTTAATTTCTTTGTGTGGGAGAAAACAATAAGTCTTCCTACATTACCATAATCCTACTGATTAGTGTTGTTTATTAAGATAAAAGGCCTTCCAGATAAGACTTCCTGCCTTAATATGCACTTACAGTAGCCCCATGGCTTCTTTGGTGCTGACTGACGGCTTTGAAAAGTTACCAGACCAAATTATGTATCCCTACGCAGAGCCATATACTCTGCAAAAATATATGTTTAGCAACTGTCAGTTTTGACAGTCAAAATTTAGGTATATACCTAAATGTTGACTGTCAGAAGTGAGCTGTCAGTCAGCACCAAAGAAGCCACGGGCCTACTGTAGACATCTGTAACATGAACATGAACATGAACATGAACATCCAAAGCGAGTGGATCTAGTTCGGTTTCTCATGTTTGCTGACTTTTAATCATATTTTACAGGTACCTCATTCAAACTCAACTTGGCGTCGTCAGTCAAAATTCAGATTTCTTTTTTCAAACAAGAGAATGCGTTTAGATATATTAAAATATAAAGTTACATATAGACACCAAAGCAATTTTTAAAATGTAATAAAGAGTTTAGAGTTTTGTTACACATTTTTAATTTTTTTTTTTTAAAGAAGAAAAAACTATTCCAATTTCAATAAAAGGGGTATTAAAACATCGTATACCAGTAACGACAAACTAATCCATGTATGAGGAATTAATATAATACATTTTGAAAAAAAATGTAACAATATAATTTTGTAATAATACATTTAAAACTAACTTTAACTCACGTAACTCTATTATGATGATAGGTGAATTATCAACATTGGTAATAATAATATGAAAGGGAAGACGGGTAAAGCTTGTTAGGAGACTAAAGTTTGTCCGATTAAATTATTGGATGTTTTAAAGTTTGGATGGACAAGCGCCGGTAATTTAATATAAACTTAAGTTAAGTGCTCCATTCGCTTTCGAACAAGGTGGAATCATTCAATTAAATTAAAAGTATTACACTAGGGAAGGATGGATGTATTACGTAATTATAATTTTTTTATTAATATTTATATACTTTTTATTATTTAATCACTTAGCTTCATGTAATTTTATAGCATTTTAATTCAAAAGATTTAGTTATTCTAGTCAACCACGATTAAATATTAGATCCAATAGCAATAACATACAAAAAAACTTGTATCTGTGGTCTCACGGTCCAAGGCGTCACTCTAGAAATTGACTTTTTTTGATTATGATAGGGATATCGGGGTTTGAATTCAGTTTTTGTGTAATAAGAATGTTTTTCCACGAATGATTTCCTACTTTCCATACACGTAAATAAGGGTACATTGCCTTTAAATTAGAGCTTCCTCATCTTTACTCCATTAGTATAAATAGGCGGATAACTCTAGCGAGCAGTAAAACGTGGTGTACAGAAACAAAAAATAATAATTATAGAGCCGAAAATATGTTTACTTGTTAAATTTATGTAAATATTTTGAGATTAAGTTTATCTTAACTACTGACATGAGCATGTAGTATCTAACATACATTTTATTTTATCACCGCGTCTTACTACTTGTTCGGGTTATTTGCTTATGTACAGTAGCCCCATGGCTTCTTTGGTGCTGACTGACAGCTTTGAAAAGTTACCAGACCAAATTATGTATCCCTACGCCGAACCATATGATCTGCAAAAACATGTGTTTAGCAGCTGTCACTTCTGACCGTCAAAATTTAGGTATATACCTAAATGTTGATTGTCAGAAGTCAGCTGTGAGCTGTCAGTAAGCACCAAAGAAGCCATGGGGCTACTGTACTAATTACGCTAATGGTTTTAGGGATTTGGAAGGTTATAATTAGAGGAAGTGTACCAGAATTTGTTTGAAGAGAGAGAGAGAGTAGAGAACCATTTTGTGAAGACCACCCCCAGTAGCCTACACTCGACTGAGAATCAAACTTCTATCTCCCAGTCATCGGCGGTCTAGTCTACTAGACCATAAAACCACCGAAGTGGGTTTCATAAACTTTTGGTTTGATTGATGTGATGGTTCATCATTTGCTTTCACTAAATCTTACAGACATTAAATTATTGTCAAATGTTCAAACAGAGTTGCTACAATTTTCCTAATACAAAATGCCCCACTTTTTACAGGTTTTCCAAAAAGAATTTCTATTTTTTTAAAGGCAATTTAAAGTGAAGTAGAGAAAAAAAAAATATTTTGTCAAAAAATTGAATAAGTGGTAAACGTGTGAGGTACTAAAAACAATTCAGAACCCATTAACTTTACAAATATGTTTTGTCAGTTGTTTGACATGTGATGCAATAATTATTTTATCATTTGTCCAATAGAACGAATTTATGAGGCGGTTGAAATCAGAATTATTTTAATAATATGTAAAATATCATAAAAACCAAACATACCATATCTAACTAAAAGAAACTTGGATTCAAGCAAGAAACTTTTTAATTCCTTTTTTTATTACGTTATCTGACTAATTTTCTGGCCTTAATCAACTACAAAGTTCATCGTAAGCTAGCCCTCCCACCCAATCCAATCCCTATCCTGTAACCCAACCTTCTTCCAATCGATTTTCACATTAACATCCCATCGACGTCTCGTGTCTACCAAAGAGACTTTTATCTTCAGGTTTACCAACTAAAATGTTGTGTACACGCCTGCTGTCAACCATACGCGCCACATGACCACCCCACCTTAGCCTCTACGTTTTGATTACACTTAATTATTGTTTTTGAAACACATTTTTAAAAATTTAGCAAGAAGAGATAAATATATCTTTGTGTGAATCCATCAATTGGAATAAAATAAATATATAGAGAAGAATTGTTATTAACATAATAAAATATTAACTAATTCAGTGGCGTATACAAAAAGAGCAGCATAATGATAACAATTAAAATTATAGTATTAATATTTTACTAATGTTTTGCTCTTTTTGTATACCTCAATGAATTGCTTGAACATGATATAACTTTAGTTACCAAAGTTCCATAAATAGTTAATTTTATTTCAATTGAATGATTTGGTTCACACGACATTTTATCCCTAAATATGTTTAAGTATGTATACAAACCATGAAATTCTTCAATATTTAACATTCTTCATTCTCCCGTCTATTCGTCCTTGGAGCAAAGTATTTTTTTTTTTGTCAGTACTTTGTTATGAAAATAACACCCCAACACAGACAATGTTGATTATTTTAACAATGCTAATACTGTGATTTAAATCCTAGTCAAAAAACATTACTCAATTATAAATACCCCACATAAAATAAGTCTTACCATACCAATACACAGTTAAATATGTTCACTCACATATTAACGTATCGAACATATATGCCACATTTTATTCAAATACATATCCAAGTGACAGAACACAAACGAAAACCTACATTTTAACATCTCCAGCATAAACGAGTATAGTAAACACTACATTTATTATAGGATTAAAAGAACATCAACAACAATAAAAACGGCGAGAATAAATACGACACGGGAAAAACATTAACCAATGGTGGAGCATAATTAACATGAATAAATAAATATACGACCAGTTAAATGTGACAAAGAAGGAAAACAATGATTTAACATCTATAAATATACGTTTTATTAAATGTGACAAAGAAAGAAAACAAAGAATTATCTGACGTCATCACTAACATAAAAGTTATCGATCAAGCTAATGACTTAAAATTACTGTTAAAAATATCAATGTACACATTGGGGAGCAAAACACATGTTATTGGAATAGTCGATATAATTCACGTAAAATATAAAAGCTAACACATTGGGTTTATGAGAAGAATAATAGAGAAAGAGAAAAACGTTTCGATGAATGTTTGGCAGAAGATAAGGGTAGAGAAGCACAATAGCTATTATACTTTTCAGTAGGAATGACGACCAATAAATACCCAGATACCCGGTTCCACAAAGTTTTCAGAGAATACGTGATTTCTAACAGGTGTTAGATGGAATTACAGTAGCCACATGGCTTCTTTGGTGCTGACTGACAGCTTTAAAAAGTTACCAGACCAAATTACGTATCCCTACGCCAAACCAGATGATCTGCAAAAACATGTGTTTATCTGCTGTCACTTCTGACAGTCAAAATTTAGATGTATACCTAAAATTTGACTGTCAGCAGTCAGCTGCTAGCTGTCAGTCAGCACCAAAGAAGCCACGGGGCTACTGTAAGTACCTGTTTTTATCTGACAAAAAAAAAAGCGTGCTTCACAGAGTAGCTTCGTTTTCACATTTAATTTTATTGAAAAAAATTAGTTATAAAAATATTTTTAAAACAGACAGCGCACAACAGTACGATATTATACCGATTATAAAATTACGTTGAAATAGATAATACTCGTATTTAAAGTAAGATTTGAGACCAAATAATGGCTTGAAAAAATATTTGATTCTAGGTATTTTATTTAAATTTAAAACCTTTTGTTAAGCCTTTTATACCCTTTAAACTATAGAGAGCACTACTCGACACTTAAGCGTAGTCAAGTTCCATTATTCAATTATAAAAAATGTCAATTTATATTGAAAATGGTTCGCTTAAGGTTAAACGGCCCCTTAAGCTTGTAATTTGATTTTTTTCTTTTCTTTTAAAATTATCGTAATTCCTACTTTATGGACATTTGTAAACTAAGTATACCACGTGTGTTACAGCTAAAGAAAGCGGACAGTGTGTTTAGTTCATGCATTTAAGGGTTATACATTAAAGGAATATAGAAAATAGTTTTAATTTAAACAAAAACACGTCTCATTAGTCGTATAAATGAGTGGAAATAAATAAATAAAACCAGCCATGGGTTAAAAAGTGAGAGTATTTTGTGGTGGACATTGAGGATGTTTGGAAAGATGTGTGCATTTTAAACATATAGTGAGTAAATTTAGAATAAAAGGAAAAAAAAAATACAAATAAGAAATAACAATAAACATGTATAAATGTATATTAATTAAAGAATAATTAAAACAATGAAAATAATAAAATAACATAAAGCAACATAAAAAATTGCAGGAAATAAAAAAACTATGATGTGTCTTACGTTCCATCCAGTAATGCAGGCTGCAAGTTTGAAAAATGTGAAAATTAGTTAACAAGAAAATAAAAGTTAGAGAATTGATTTAAATGTATATATAAAATGTTTAAAAAGTGTATCAACTCTAGATGCTCAGTGCAATTATTTGTTAATCAGTTTTGTTTACTGACCTTTCATAGGTTTCTTTGTATTTTTAGGAAAATAAACCTTATTAAAAGCTTCCTGAATTCTTCAGATATGAGCTACATTATGTGTGTGTATTTAATAAATAATTCACCTTAAAAATACTTATAGTCAAAATTATCAAACTTGTGTGTGTCATTCATTCAGCATTGCTTTAAAAAAATTATCTGAAGTAGACCAATAAAATATTATATCTCCTAAATAGGTCTTAGTTCAAAACTTTCCAATATGTATATTTTTTTAAAGTTTTATGGAATATGTTGATATCAGTACAAAGCAAGATGTAACGTGTATACTTGATAATTTAATTAAAGCTATAATGAATGACCATTGGTTTTAATTTTAAGAAAATATCTAGATTTATTTTTTAATCTACGAAGCTATGTACTGTTTTAGATATCTATTTTTTTTATTAATTATAATATTGCATCACAAAATTATGGCAACCGTAATTAATAATACAATTTAAACAGATGACTTTATACTAAATTTTAATTATTACAATGTATCAGTTAAACAATACATTAATTATGTAATTGTAGTTTTGGGCTAATGGATAACATTAGTTTTGGTATGCATGTTTGTATATAGTATGTTAACTAGTTATGTATTATAATTTAGAAATAATAAACTATTAAACCACTATTTATAAAGTTGAAAATAAATAAGACTTAAGAAAGGCGCGATATGCCAAAAATGGCGTGGATGGCTAATTAACGAGAAAAGGATAGGTCATGAAAGTATATGCATATTTTTATTCGATAAAGTTTAATAAAAACTACTTTAAAACTATGTAACACAGCTACAATTAACTACAAAGGTAATTTAATGTTAAAATATTTACAAAGTATGCTCAACACAAGGCTTATAAATTTTAATTCATTTAAGGGATAAGTATAATAAGTGTATTTCGGAGGGAATCTAATCAAAAAAGCAGGAATAGAATCTGTAAAAACCACTAGAATCAATCACATGTTGAAACCCCCCTCCCCCGTCAAAGTTCAATTTCCACAGCGACGACAAAGTGCAATAAGACTATACGCCTTAGACCACACGACCACCGGGATTCATTTGCTAACCGAGAACAATTTATGTAATTGCAATACTTAAATTGTACAGAGAAAAAAAATATTGAAAATATTAATATTAAATCATATTTAATTATTGAATCTATTTTTTACTTTATCCCAACCTCTTGGGGAGAGGAATATTGTGATCGTCAAGAGAATCAAACTTAGAATTTTGATAAATTTCGGCGTTTCGTGACACTTTAATACCGAAAAAATTGTTTTCGCGATTCCGTCTTGTCTTTCTATATCTTGGAATAGCGCCAAAACCATATTACCGATCGGGCTAAAACTTGGTATCTAGGAGTTTTCATAAGGTTTCCCCCCGAGGAGTTCTTGGAATTAGATATCTAACCTTAAAATTAAGGGTAGTTTACTGAAAGAGGAAAAGGAAAATCGATTTCTCGAGAGTAGCTCTAGCGATTTTGATTAAATTTTGTATTTAGGCACTGTTTGTTTAACATTAAAAGATAAATGGTAACTCAACTTATCATGGTATCATGGTAGAAATTTCCAATTTTTGATCATATTTCTGCAACAATTTCAGATACAAAATAACCTATCACTGTAAAGTTGTAGTACTATTAAAAATAACAATCTTTCATTCGAAATATATTATTATTATTATTATTATTATTAGCACCTTACTACCTGTTCGGGTTGTACGCACTTACGCTAATATGTAATGACCCGCCTCGGTGGTGTAGTTGGCTAACGCGCTTGTCGTGTTGAGCTCAACCGCTGAGGACGGGGAGATCGAGGTTCGAATCTCGGTCGGGTTAACTGGGGGTGGTTTTTCCTAAATGGTTTTCCACTCTCCCTCCACGCAAATGCGGGTTCACTTCCTCTAATTAAACCTCCCCAATTCCTAATCCATTAGAGTAATTAGTACTTAAAGCGTATAACCCGAACGGGTAGTAAGACTCGGTGCTAAATATTATTATTATTATTATTATTATTATTATTATTATGTAATGGTAGGGTGATTGTGAGATGACATGGAGGACCTATAGGTTAACGTGGGATTCAAACCACGGTGGAGGCCTGACATTTCACACATTCACACTTTACATTTAATACACTTCTTGTCAGAGATTAAAGAAGGGTTTGGCAATCAGATAAATGTGTGCCAGGACCGAGGATTGAACCCCGGACTCTCCAGCACAGAGGTCTGACCACCTCACCCCTAGACCGCCAGGTCACCTAATAGGTGCTATTAATTTACTTTGCAATATTAATGATTTTTTTCCTTTGTTTATTTGCTCTCTGGTCTGTGCTAGATCGTTAAATGAACTGTGAAATTGAAACTGATCCTTGCCTTTAAGCGATCATCAGAAACGCCCTATTTCTCGTTTATTGGAAACTCCAACTCGTACGTTAAAGTTCCTTTTAGAAAGAAAAAAGGAACATGGTAAATTTATTAATTTTATATTATATTTGGACGAAGATGAATAACATTTTTTTAGTCTACTGTGTAAAAGTAGTTTTGTGAACAGAAGACTTAGCTCCTTCCAAGTTATTATCTACCATAGTTTTAATATTTATCTTTGGATTTCAAGTTGAAATATCATCTATAATAAATTATTTTTGGATCTGAAGTTGATATTTTTTCTTGGTGACAATTAAAACAGAAATAAATTGAATATTAAATTAATAGAGAATAGCCGTTGTTCACGTGACTAATAACTTCAGTCTCGCAAAAGATATATAAAAAAATATGCCATGGGTATTTGATCGATTGCTTAAAATTATACATCCAAATCAATTTAGATGAGCTATTAATTGACACATCTTAAGCCGCCGCCATATTGAAACAGATAAACATATCGAAAAACAATGCTCATACATCATTCAGCTTAAATTCAAATAATGTTTCCGCTAAATTATGTTAATCTTGCTCAAAGAATTTGACAGTTATTGTGTGACAACGAACTGGACAGATTTTTTTTTCTAACCCTAGCGCCGATGATAGTAACAACTCATGCGCGAATACTATCCTATATTTTTAAGGCACCTTATGGGGCGGAATACGACCCCCTTGGATTAGTTAATACTCAGCCTTCACAAAGGACAAGGACCTGTTCCCTCCTCCGTGCCCTCATATCAAAGTTCGTCGCTCCGGTGTCAATCGTTCGTTGACGTGTCACAGAACTTCCCTTGTAATGGAGGAGAGCACTTAACCTATCTTTTTATGACGTCATAGGTCTCGGAAGGAGGGCTATTATTACACGACAACTTCCCATTGATCTAAACACACACACAGTTGATGATTTTCTTTTAATCTCTTTTTAAGTTTCTCATCAACATTCCGGTGACAGGCGCCACATATGCAATTTTGATCCGTCAGGACATTACGCTTGTTTCCGTGTTACCCTTTTCCTGAGTGGTCAAGGGGAACCGACCTCTGGTGTATATTACCTTGCTTCGATCCATGGTTCTGTTTGCAAACTCATCTAATTATAAGTTCGAAAACAAGATGCTTGGGAAGATATTTTGGTTCGAAAAGGGATGAAGATACTGGAAAGTGGAGGAGGTTACATAATGATGAGTTATATACCCTATACTCGTCCCAAGACATTGTTAGTATAGTAAAACCTCACAGATTACGGTGGGCAGGACATGCAGCGTGAATGGGAGAATCAGCCGTGTTCAAGGTATTGACTGGCAAACCCAATGTGAAGAGATTGACTCAGATGGAAGGATAAAATTAGAATTAACCTAAAATAGTTAGGGTTTAATAAGGGGTAGTGGAGAGAACTAGCTCAAGGTAGGGATAGAGTGTAATAAGGGGTACTGGAGAGAACTATCTCAAGATAGGGTGTAGGGTGTAGTAAGGGGTACTGGAGATAACTAACTCAAGATAATGATGGGTGGCGTACTTTTGTAAGTGAATAAATGAAATTTCGGGTTCCTAATGCCATAGGGTAGATAAGTAAGTATTTTAATGTGTATGAATTTGTTGTCTGGAGAGTTTTTTATTTAGTATATAAATATGTTACATATTAATTACAATTAACTATCGGTACATGCAGGAATTTGTTTGTCTAGAACCGCCACTATTAATTTTGCTTAGACAAAAATTTTGGAAGTGAGAGTATTCAACTTGTTAAAATAATACTGTTTAAATTTACCAAGAAATGACGGTAAGTGCTATGATTTACCGATGAAACCTGATAAAATTTCAAAATGTAAACATTTTATAAATTATTTCGGACTTTAACCACCCGAAAGTAGTAGTGATAGGATTAACGATAAATTATAAGATGTAATAGTGTTTGAACATTTACAGTAATGGATCACACCCTGTTATATTAAAGTATCTATATTTGAGCACCGTAGCAAGTCAGCTTAAGTTTATTTTTAAAGTATTATGTTAAAATGGTTGATTCCGTGAAATCCAGCATTCAAGTCACACAAACCTTCCCCAACTTTCTTTCATTAACAAGAGTGTATGAAAAACATAAACTAAAACCCCAAATTATATCATAATATAGCTTGCGTTTCCTATTTTTAACGAGCGTTGGAAATCTGCACGTATATCCGTGATACGCCATTCAACTTTTGAAATTAAACAACCATGAACGTGAAAAAAAAATGGAGGAAAAAAAATGTGCCGAGAGGAAAATCAAAAGGAGGAGTTCCAACGCGTATAATATTTAAAAATGTGTATATATATTTACGGCCAGCGAGTATTTCTCATTAGTCTTTTTTCAAGTAGGTCCTAGTTGACATAACGAAATCAGCCGTTAATAATTAATAATTTACGTTTTATAAGGGAAAACGGTGCAGACTAGACTTTTAATTAGAAAAGGGACACTAGAATCCTCGACTCTTACCGTATTCGAGAGTTTCGAGATTCGTAAAAATCTAAAAAGAGTATCTCGAATACAATTATCATTCAGATCTTAACCTCAAACAACAATTTCAAGCAATAGTTGGTAAAAGAAATTATATAGACTTGTGTAGTTGGGAGAGTAGCTAAATCACACCAAAAAAGGGGGCAAAATTGTATTAATATAATCATTATTATTATTAGCACCGCGTTTTACTACCCTTTCGGGTTATACGCACTTACGCTCATGTGTAATGGTAGGGTGATGTGAGATGAAATGAAGGAACTACAGTTTAACGTGGAATCCAAACCACGGTGGAGGCCTGGCATTCCTCACATTCACAAGATGTCTACAGATAAATCTTTGCCGGGACCGAGGATTGAACCCCGGCCGCCAGCACAGAAGTCTGACACCTTAGCCCTAGACCGCCAGGTCACCCATTAATATAATTAACTTGTTAGAAAAGTGTTATATTGTTGTTTATAACGTAATGGATATGACAAAGAAAAGAGCACTTGTTAATGGCATTATTATTATTTTAAATTCAATTTTAAATATATTCACTCTATCTTGTAAAAAGATTCGAATTTGGACTCAAGATTCCAAATAAATTTTAATGATTCGGATTATAGATTAAGGTTCTAGAAATATAGGATTCAGCTCATACCTAGTTTTATTGTATTATTACTTTCGTCACAAGGATTAACAACAAATCCCAGCTGGATGTACTCTTCTTACATGCAAATGTGGCTACTCTTCCTCTTAATGTAACCTTACTCATCAGATAAATGAGTATATATGCGTGTAGCCCGAACGAATGGTAAGAAGCTATGCTTATATATATAAAGTACATAGTGTTTCAAAGATTTCACAGAAGAAATTTACTTTTTCTCAGATACTTTAAGCGGTGGATCCCAAACTTTTTAATCTTTGTAGGTAATTATATTCCCGCGCAATTTCTCACCTTAATATTCGAAATTGTTACACAAATAATCATAAACAGTTTCGATGTATAGTTAGTCTATTTCTTTATTTCATACAAAAATAGATACAGCACTGGCAGCGGAGTGGTATACATAAAATGACCCTGAAAACTAATGTCATAGTTGATACAGTTTGGTATTCATTAGGTCCTTAATATTTAATATTGGGTTTGATAGTGTTATATTAGTACCACCCGCTTCGGTGGCGTAGTTGGCTCACGCGCTAGTCGTGTTGAGTTCGACTGCTGAGGACGGGGAGATCGAGGTTCGAATCTCGATCGGGTGAACTGGGGGGGG
>CABEEJ010000352.1:295099-308572 GCA_901482245.1 Timema douglasi
TGAAAATAAACACGTGCATGCGCACAAACGTCATACTTTTGGTTGGTCGCCTAACAGATTGATTACAACTGTCACCTCTGACAAGACATCTTGTGAATGTGGGGAATGCCAGGCCTCCACCGTGGTTCGGATTCCACGTTAAACTGTAGGTCCTCCATTTCATCTAACAATCACCCTACCATTACACATTAGCGTAAGTGCGTATAACCCGAACGGGTAGTAAGACGCGGTGCTAATAATGATAATAATAATAATTACAACTGGTAGGCAGTGTTGCCTATACCACAAGACACGAGGAAGAAATGGGGTTGAAATTAAAAAAAATCTTCAATTAATAGCCGATTTTTAACTTTATTTCCTAAATATTCATACCCCTCCACCTCCAGTCGGAAGTTATTCACACACCCCAGAATGCCAACCTTTGCTTTAAAGAGTAAAATTATTGAGAAGAATTATATCTCTTATTAAATGATTAATAAATATCACTATAAGGTCATGTAATTGGTTTTTAGAACACGATGATTTAAACATGTTGGGGAAACAGTCACATAAGTTTACGTTTTTTTAATAAATTTTGATGTGATATTCCTGTGTTTTTCCCTAGACAAAAAAAAACAACGTCTTTTCGATGCGTGGCGACTCAAAATAGCCTTTTTTTTATTGGTGTGTGATATTTTTAACCATGCGGTAGGGGTAATCGATGCTCGAATGTGTGCGTTCATTTGAAGAATTAGCGTGAACTTCCTAAATACATTTTACAGAACCAGCACATGACCTACAAACGAACTTAACATTATACAAGACGACTAATACGACTCTATTACTAATTGGTAAGCAAGAAGTAGGATTACTCTTATACAAGTAGGAACTATCGTCATAAACTCTACCTGGAATCGATCTAGAGCCTTTCTATGTGGGGATGTAGGGAAGATATACCAGTGTTTTTGAAGTTTTTAAAAGCAAAACTTTTTTTTTACCAAAATAAATAAAATATTGCTCTAGTAGAAACATAAAGTTGGATTTTCTTCACACTGTGATATCAACAGTTGTTGAATATCTGTCAAGAGAAAAGCGTCAATAGATGAGAAACTTTTTAAATGAAGATAAAAAGTTGTGATTAGATTCTAAGGCATCATTACAGATATTCAACAACTGTTGATATCATCATATGAAAAAAAGTTAAACTCTATGATTCTAATGGAGCAATGTTTGATTTGGTTTAGCTAAAAAAAGTTTTTACATAAAAACTGCAAAAAGACTGACCTTTTCTCGCGTTAACCTATATCCTCACCAGGCTTAATGTTCGACCCTTCTGAAGAGCACAGCCCTGGTTCCCTGGAACTACAGTAGCCCCATGGCTTCTTTGGTGCTGAATGACAGCTCACAGCTGACGGCTTTGAAAAGTTACCAGACCAAACTATGTATCCCTACGCCGAACCATATGATCTGCAAAAACATGTGTTTAGCAGCTGTCACTTCTGACGGTAAAAATTTAGGTATATACCTAAATGTTGACTGTCAGAAATCAGCTGTGAGCTGTCAGTCAGCACCGAAGAAGCCATGGGGCTACTGTATGTCTTAGTGGTATAGTGGTAGCTTGATTCCAAAACAAGCACAGCATTTAATCTTCCGGACATTGCCAGTTCCAAATTTGGAGAAGGGAGACCCTAAATTTTCCAAGAATGACGACTTTTAGAATAGAACCCTTGGACTCGGTAGACGCGCTAGAGACTGAACTAAAAAGAGTCAGATCTTGCATCATTTCATTATTTCTCTCTCACTCTCCCGTTGTCTCGTTTTTCGCAGGCCATTTAAGTGACAACGCCCTTATCTTCTTGTCTGGAGGGACCACGCCTTTTCACTCTCTCCCTCTCTCTTTCTTTTACATTAAAAAAAAGAGACAAAGAAAAGTTGTCTTTATCATCAAACAAAGGAAATAATAGTTTGCAGCTATTTGTGACAATATTTCCCAACCGGTGGTTGGCAGGCTCGCTTTATTTTTAAGGTCCTGGGCCACATATATAGGCCAAAACCGTCATAATCTTGATGTATAAAATTGTTCACGGTTAAAATATTTTCTGGTGACCTGATGGTCTAGGGGCAAGGTGTTGGACTTCTGTGCTGGGGGTACGGGGCTCAATCCTCGGTCCCGGTACAGATCTATCTGACTGCCAAACCCTTCCTTCACCTCTGACAAGACGTGTATTAATCACAACTTGTAAATGTATGGAATACCAGGCCTCCACCGTGGTTCGGATCCCACGTTAAACTATAGGTCCTCCATTTCATCTCACAATCACCCTACCATTCATTATACATTAGCGTAAGTGCGTATAACCCGAACGGGTAGTAAGACGCGGTGTTAATAATAATAATAATTCAATTCAATTTCCTTTATTATAGTGCTGGCCAACAGTCGTAAGACCTACAACAGGCCAGCATTGACTAGTACACACGTTCATACCTTACAATATATATATTTACAC
Source organism: Timema douglasi (assembly GCA_901482245.1). Taxonomy (NCBI): domain Eukaryota; kingdom Metazoa; phylum Arthropoda; class Insecta; order Phasmatodea; family Timematidae; genus Timema; species Timema douglasi. The sequence continues at coordinate 297,586 of CABEEJ010000352.1, forward strand.
AAGAAAAAATGATATACAAAAAATGGCTAAATAATGTTATATACAGATGAATAGTTACGAGATAAAAAAGTAGTTAATAATAATAATAAAAAGTAACATTAAAAACAAATAACTAAATAGTAAGCAGTAACATTATGCAAAAAATAGATCAGAATATTGTAAGTTTAAATAATATAGGCAGAACCTCTACATGATAAATGATTGATATGGGATTTCCTTAAATAGCTCTCTGAGTTTAGCTTTCCTTTTATGATAAAAGTCGAATTCGACAAATCTAGAATTGGCGCTATGGATACAACGACCTATAGGGCTTATCTTATAAGAGCTATCGAGAAAAAATAATTCTGAATTACGAGAAGCCCGAGAAGGAATATGAACGCCTACATGATCAAGGGCAAATTTGCAATAAATTTTGTTATTGAAAATATTAAAAACAAAAAGGGCATCACAATAAAGTCTACGCGAGAAGAGAGTTTGGAACCCTAAGAGGTTTCGAATTCTGTCATAATCATAATAAATCCGGTTACTAAAGTATTTATCATAGCATGCAGCAACAAATTCTCTTTGAATGTTTTCTAACCTAAGAGAGTCAGTTAAGGTAATGGAATTCCAAGCAACAGTAGCATATTCTAACTTAAATCTCACCAGGGCGTAATACAGACATAAAAAACAGTCAACTTTCTTAAATGATGAAGTGAAGTAAAAAAGAAAGGATTAGTTTTCCTAGTAAAAGTTATAGATTTGGTCTTGGATTTATTGATAGACATTCCATTTTCCAAAGACCATTGTAAAATACCATTTACATCATTTTGTAAATCTATACAATCTGCTATTGATTTGATAGTTTTAAATAATTTTACATCATCAGCAGAGAGTAAATAACTAGACAAGTTCAAATATTTACCATTGTCATCAATAAACACATTAAAGAGAAGAGGACCTAAATTAGAACTCTGAGGTATGCCACAGGGTGCTAAAAATGCATTTGAGGTGTGTGAATCAATTTTAATAGTGAATGATCTTTCATGCAAATAACTGCTGAACCAATTTACATAAGAGTGAGAAAGTCCAAAATTACCAAGTTTAGAGAGAATAATATTATACTGACATAAATCAAATGCCTTACTTTGGTCAAAATAAATAACATCAACCTGACCTTGGGCAGAGACTTGAGGGGCAACATGCCCAAGAAATTCTACTAAATTAGTGACAGTAGATTTATTTTTTATAAAACCATGTTGATTATCTGAAAGTTTATTTTTAAAGTGGTGGAAAGTATGCTCATGTATGATTTTCTCGAATACTTTGGAGAAAGTGTTTAAGAGGGAAATTGGTCTGTAATTACAAACATTTGTTCTTACCCCCTTTTTATAAATAGGTAAGACAACTGATTGTTTCCATGTAAGAGGAAAAGTTTCATTATTTATTTTTAACAAATTTCCAAAAATCTTTAGGTTTACATTTAATACTATTTTCGATTGAGTTCATCCAGTTGGCTGTCTATAATCAAAGTAGTTTTAACTAATTTACGAAAGTGAGAAAAATAAGAATAGAATACACTATTATTTGTTTGTTTAAACTTTTTGAAAATATGTTTTTTTCCCTAATATAATATTTAAGTTTAGAAGAAAATCAATTAGGATATTTGGATGAATTAAGAATGGTAATTTGAGGAATATGCTTTCTGATTTTCCTTTGGACTAACTTGGTAAAATTATCTACAGCCAAATTAACATCCTTAGTAAAATAAGCACAAGACCAATCAGCAGTAGCCAGGTCATTGTAGAGATTAAGGTAATCCCCATGTGCATAGTCAATATATGTATTAGGGGTGTCATTAATTTTAGTAGCAATAGGTACATCTAGTGAAATCAATAAGGGTGGATGAGCTATATCAATATTTACTAGTGAATGAGAGCTTTGAGTAATAGAGGGGTGGTGAAACTTAGCGAAAACAAGTTCAAGAAGGTCAGTGTCATTATCAGCTTCATTAAGTTGTTCTAATCCCATCATGTTAGTCGAAGCAAGAAGTTGAGTAGCTTTTAATTTAATGTAGAAATGAGAAATGTTCTGAGAATTATGATATTTCCAATCAATTTTGGGGCAGTTAATAATAATAATAATACAATACTTTCTCTTTAAATAAAAAAGTAAAACATAGATTAAATATAATTTTTTTAAATAAATCTAATTTGTTGGTAGTTCAATTTGTAAATGAAGAATTTTTGTAACAGTTTTAAATACAATACTATATTTAGCACCGCGTCTTACTACCCATTCGCGTTATACACTTATAAGTGCTAAGTACGCTAATGGGTCATGAATTTGGAAGGTTGATTATAGAGGAAATGAACTCACATTTGCGTTAAGGAAGAGCGCATACAGTTTAGGAGAAATAACCCCCAGTTTACCTGACCGAGATTCGAACCTCGACCTCACCATCATGGGCAGTCTAGCTCAACACGAAACTAGCGCGTTAGCTAACCACGTCACAGTCAGGTGACAGGTTTTAAAAGATACTAAAACAATTTTCATATATTCATACGTAAGTCATGTAATATCAATTATGAATAAATATCAGAAATAAAGTAAACTTTCATAAATATTAAGTACAAAGAAAAAAAAAGTATTTTCTTAAAGTTCCTTAATTATTTTTTTAACCGTATTTCAAGATTCCGTTCATTGGCCATAAAAATAAATCGGAGAACTCACACAACAATACTTGATGAATAGTTTTTATTAGTTTTTGTGTTGACCAACCGATTCCCCTCACACCCCATTTATTTTCAAATCGGTTGGGTTTAGTTGTTGATCGTTGTTTTTTTCCCAGACGAAAAACTTTCATTTCACATTCCCTCGGGGCTATAATATATATTTCTTTTAAAGACTCAACTTCTTAAAGAACCATCCGCAGATGTTAACATTCCCGACGGAGCCCTTCTTTTTACTTGTTGGCCCGTCTTCAAATCCAATACGTCAACCCTCATCCCTTCCATCATCATGACTCTCAACCCTCTTCCACACAAAACATATGTATTCTTCACGACAGGGGTTGGGAAAATGTTCGACACGTGAGACGAAACTAAGGATGACTGAGGATAAGGTCTGGAACTTTTTATGTTAAGGTTTTTGTACACCCAACAATCTCAAAATAGGTTAAATTTGATCAAAACTTAAGACATAATTAAACCGGCAAAAGATTGAAAATTATGAAGTGTCCAAGAAGGTTAAAACAACTTAAAGCAATTGGACCTTTTCATTGGGTGTGGAAATGCAGAGTCATGGGAACAAAAAGTTATCTTCAATAATGTTTATTGTTTTAAAATTTTCTTTTCGGAAACTGTTTGTTCAAGAATCGAAGTATGTTGATTCAGTTATACTTTTTATATACATACCTCCTCTATAATTTTAACAGTGATCAAATATCAATAAAATTGACATTTATCAATAGAGAATTGCCAGCTTCATAACAAAAAATAAGAAAATGTAACAATTAATAAACATCGATACATTATCTTAGAAGGCGTGTTGAAAATATTAACATAAAAATTGCACTAGTTCTCAAGAAAAACTGATATTTCCAAACGTATGATTTTTTCACAAGACCTGTCTGGTAGCTAGCGCCATCTACGATTCCCGTGATCCATCTGTTCTTGTTAGTGCGGAAGGATACTTTGGTCGGTTGTGAAGCCACGCCACCCTTTTCACCCTCCCGCCAATCATCACACAAAATAGGTTTAAGACTAGCACACGACAAGGGCCAAGGGCCTTAAGAGAATGTCAGAACAACGCGGGCCATATGAGATGTTCCACCCCTGATTTTCACCTTTCTCAATCACTTCTCTCCGTATGTCACACCTTCTCCTTCTTCTTGATTGTGTGGTGTGGCCTTGTCTGAATGCTAGAGGGCAATAAAACTCTCCACCTAAGCCTGACTTGACTGGAAGATGCAGTAGTTATTTGTGTCGGTTGGACTTAGCATTCAAAGCTTTTCTTTTAATAGCAACCGGCTAAGAAAATCATTATCAAGGTCAACACTAAATCTAAGGTTTAAAAAAAATGGTATGATGCACCGCACAGACTTTCTCTCTTTATTCTCTTAAAAATAGAAACATTTACTAAAAACTCATAAGGTATGTGAAACGAAATAATATACATTGTTGTAGAAATATTCCACCAAGAAGAATAAATCAAGTAATATAACCTGTCACAACAAAACTGAGGAAGGAGTAGTATCTTTGTCCATAACAATCAATTTCAATTCCAAAGTGATCCATAAAACATATATATATATATATATATATATATATATAATTTTTCATAGTAAGTTAATACAACTTAATTATCATATCTTATTTCGTATTTAAAATAGTTGCGAAGATATGATCAGAAGTGGAAATTTTCACTTCTCTAAAGTGCCCTTAAAATCATTTTCGTGGAAAAACTAAAGTAGGCATTTTGATTGACATGTTACGGAATGCCTAAATACAAAATTTAATCTAAATCATTAGAGCAGATTTCATGAGAATCGATTTTATCTCTTTATGTTCTTTAGAAAACTACCCTTAATTTTAGGGTTGGATGGATAAATCCAAAAACACCTCGGGAGAACCTCTATGAAAACCAAAGACGTCAAGTTTTAGCCCAATCGTCAAAATGGTTTCGGCTAGAGCCTCAGTTACAGGCAGAAGACATCGAAAAAATCACTTTTTTTTTTCGATCACAAGGTAGAGAGCCAGTATAAATCTTTGATCAAAACACCAAATGTTCTTAAGCGGACTAACACGAACGATCAAATAAACTATCTTCAAATAATTAAAGAAGTGTGAAATGTTTGTTATAATGTGAATTTGGAAAGACCCGCTTCGATGGCCACGCGGTCTACGGGTTCGGCCAGACTGACAAGCGTGCGAGCGAGCGCGTGATTAGCAGATAGCTCTCGATAGTTGTTGACGAGGAGGCAAAGGTTCGAATCTTAGGCTCAGTGAACTAAGGGTGATTTTTGGCAAGTGATTTATTGTTGTGGTTTTTCTATCCTCTATTCGTGCAAATGGTGATTCTTATTTGTAAAGGCCTACTATATATATGTAAAACCGATATATATATATATGGTTTATGATCTTACCAATTAAATTAGGCCTTTAGAAATAAGTGTGCTAAACCTATCGATAGTAATAAAAATGTCAACATGAGAAGTTTTCCTAGCACTCAATGAACCAACATACAATAATATTGTCTAGCGCCTGTAAACTAGACTGTTCCGGACTTTTAATATGTTTATTGTCTTAAACATTTTAAATAAGAGTTTTTTGAGATTTGTAAATCTAGTCCTAACAAAATCAACGTTTGTTTTAAGTTTCAAATAATCAAATCCTAATATTTTGAAAACTTATTTTTTAATTGTTCTATAATATATATTTATCGTTGTATTTTTTTACCTGTCCACAGACACATATTTTAATCTGTAATCATATAATTACACTAAATTAAATATTTATATTATAAGTGTTATGTTAATTATAACATTTTTTTTATGAACTAATCTACTATTTAATGTTGATTGAGCACTTTACAGAACTACACGCTCCACATTCATAGATCCTCTCTTTCTAATGCATATATTTAAATTTAATTACAAAATTTAGGTGGGGATGAGAAAGCTAGAATTTAAAAGAAACGTAACCGCATTTACATGTGTGTATATATTTCGAATGGCCAGTTTATGAAAACATTATCATCACTACACCAGACCGGAGTTCGAACCCTGACCTCTCCATTACAGGCAAAACCAGACTAGATGCAATTGATATTCAGGCCATGGGCTGACTAAAATGGACTATATTTTGTTGATACTTTTATGTTGATAAAATTGTTTCATAATAATAATCATTATTATTATTATTATTATTATTATTACTATTATCAGATTACACGCATGTACTAATTACGCTTTTTTTATCGTACGGTATTACTGACCCTGAGGGAGATGACATCCAGTTCGGAGTATCCAATTATACGAATTACAAACTCGTGGCAACAGCTCAAACCAGAGGGGGAGGGGGGATACGGCCAACAACAGTTAAATATCCACAACACTTCAACGAGTCTGTTGGTTTATTTTTGTGGTCTCCAACCAAAACAAATGCCTGCAAAGGTTGGAGGGGGAGGTGGTAGGAAGGAAGATAGCCATAAATTCCCTCCAACCTACACACGCAATTCCAACATAAAACTAAAACAGTTTTTTTTTCAAAACTTGCCATTTATGTAAGATATTATTATTATTATTTGGAACCCTGAAAAGTGTCTCGCAAAAATTAAAGCACTCTGAAAATGATATTAAATAAATGTGATTGGAAACTGATTTAAATTTATTATTATTGCGTCTTATTACCCGTTCGGTTTGTACGCACTTAAGCTAATGAGTAATGGTAGGATGATTGTAAGATGAAATGGAGGACCTACAGTTTAACGTGGAATCCAAACCACGGCGGAGGCCTGGCATTCCACACATTCACAAGTTGTAATTAATACATGTCTTGTCAGAGGTGAAGGAAGGGTTTGGTAATCAGATAAATCTGTGCTGGGACCAAGGATTGAGCCCCAGAGCCCCAGCACAGAAGTCTGACACCTTACACCTAGATCGCCAGTTCACCTTTAAATTTAAATCAAATGTTTAAATATCAGGTAGATGTCTCAACAAAACCAAAACATTGACATTTTTTAAAATACCTTGTAGCGTTAGTCTTTATGAGACAGTCCAATTTGGGCTGCATACACACATGAGGAAAGGAATAATCTTAGAGGAAATGTATCCGCGTCTGTTGTGTAAAGGAGAGTACAAAATAATTTAGGGAACAAAGTATTTTCAGTACACTCGACCGCGATTCGAACCCCAACCCCCAACCTCCAAGATCTTCGTTTCTACCAAATTAGAATAAATGTTCTGAGACCATGCGTATAGAAACTGTTCCAAAAGTTAAAGTTTTGTCATTTGAAAAATAATCAAAATTATTATGCTGGAACATAGAAAGAATCATAGGTGTAAATTGTTTTGAAGTAAACGCGGTTTTTAGTGGTTTACAAACAAGGAGTTGACCTCGGAGGTTTTGTGATAGTGCTCATCTCCGGACCCGAGTTTCGTGGGTTCAAAACCAGCTGTAGTTTATGGATTTTCCTTCTATACTTTAGTGCGATAAACAATCCGTAGCACAACTTCCTTCGGAGGAAAAGTAAATCCGTCGGTCCCATGTCGATTGTGGCACGTAAAAGAAACCTGGAAGGTATGTTAAAATAACTTTCCTGGCAAAATAGGTAGTCTTTCGCTCTCACTCCTAGAAATTCTCGTGCGTTGATACAATCAGTCGGTTGAATAAAGTGAACGTTTAATAGCTCAAATAAATAAATAAATACAAAAGACGTTTCGGAACAAACCATGCAGGATATAAGTAAATTATTTAAGAGACTTGGAATGGGAAACAGGGGTATGCTGTTTAGAAACACACAACGGAACACAGTTGTCAAGTTATTTAATATCATAGAATGGAGCACGGTTGTCAGATTTTTAGAGACTGAGAATAGAGATTGTTTTTTAAAACATGCTTAGATCATGTTACGACGAGCTAACAAACAACATTAATAATAATATAATAATAATAATATTTAGCACTGCGTCTTACCCGTTCGGGTTATACGCTTTAATTACTAATTATTCTAATGGATTAGGAATCGGAAAGGTTGAATTAGAGGAAGTGAACCCGCATTTGTGTGGAGGGAAAGTGGAAAACCATTTAGGAAAAACCACCCCCAGTTCACCCGACCGAGATTCGAACCTCGACCTCCCCGTCCTCAGCAGTTGAGCTCAACACGACAAGCGCGTTAGCCAACTACGCCACCGAGGCGGGTAGCTACATTAAACTTGTATTGGATTTTTTTCTTTATTTGTGTGGTAACAACCGCTAACTGTATCTAAAGAAACACGTCTTTTCAGATAAGGGTGAGTGCATGAATATAGAAAAATACACAATGGAAGATATTTTTTTTTTTTAGCACCGTGTCTTACTACCCGTTCGGTTTATAGGTTTATGTATTAATTACACTAATGGTTTAAGGATTAGAAAGGCTTAATTTGGAGGAAACGCAGACGCATTTTCTTGGAGGGAGAGTAGAAAACCACTTAGGAAAACCACACTCAGTGCACCCGGTCAGGATCGAACACCAATCTCCTCGTCTTTTGCAGTCTAGTCCAACACAAGAGTAGCGCGTTAGACCAAGCGACTACCGAAGCAGGCTATTATTATTAATAATATTATTTAAGTACCCATCACGTATACTATCCGTTGGGCTACATACGTATAGCCTACATACTAGCTACGCTAGTGTGGTAGAGATGAGAAAGGATGGATTTAGACGACGTGTACCTGAATTTGTGCGAAGGGAGAATGGAAAAAACATTTAGGAATAACCACCCTCAATACAACCGACAGGGATTCGAGCCCTGATCTTAGTCATTGGCAGTTGGGTCTATTGCGAGAGTGAAGCCTTAGACCATTAGGTCAATGAAGAGGGTAGTAGAGGGATCACCATGCACTTTATGTACTATATACTGCTAATATCACCACACGACTTACAAACTAGCGTAAGACTAAAGCTGACACATAGCAATCGGTCCACTATTCAACAAATATACATTTTCAGCCACGCCTGGTATTGAAACCGAGACCAAAGGATCAGTAGGCTGACACAACACTAAGCTAAGGTGTCGGACCACTTGTAAATTATTTAAAGATTTAAAAAAAAGTTTTTTAGTGTTTCACAGATTGTTACACACCCTGTATATGGTGTTCCTTGTTACCGTATTATCGTGGCTTTGAAACTAACTATAGATGTACTGGAACCAAACACGATCATATCTTCCCGATCACTCCGAAGGTGGATGATCATGGTTATTAGGGCTCTGAGATCTGACAAACATGAAGACAAGGCCTTTAAGGTGGAGGTGTAGGGGACGCGAAAAAAAGGCCAGTGTTTTAGTATGTTGTTTTTTTTTTGCAAAAAAAAAATTTTGGCCAAAATAAATCATATATTGTTCCAATATAAACAAAGAGTTTAATTTTCTTTTGCAAGGAGATATTAACAGTTCTAAGCTGGTCCCGTGGTATAATTGGTCAATGCATCTGGCTACAAACCTAGCGGTCCCGGGTTCGATTACCAACTGGTACCATGGATAATATTCCCCAAAGTATTATTATTATTAGCACCGCGTCTTACTACCAGTTCGGGTTGTACGCACTTACGCTAATGTGTAATGGTAGGTTGATTGTGAGATGAAATGGAGGACCTACAGTTTAACGTGGAATCCGAACCACGGTGGAGGCCTGGCTTTCCCCACATTCACAAAATGTCTTGTCAGAGGTGAAGGAAGGGTTTGGTAATCAGATAAATATGTGCCGGGACCGAGGATTGAACCCCGGCCGCCAGCACATAAGTCTGACACTTTACCCCTAGACCACCAGGCCACCCTCCCCAAAGGAATATTATTCCACCAAGGCCACCAAGGTTTGGTTAGTTATGCTTAAGTTAGGTTTAAGAGTATCTACTAGCTTGTAGCTAATATCATACTCACTATCACCGTCATCTCATCTCATCGGGAGATGGTAAGAGCCTCCACGGAAAGGATGTAGTGAATATGTCATTCATGAACATAGCGGCATTAGGTGAGAAACTTTTTAAATGAAGATAAAAAGTCGACATTATATTCCAGGATATCCTTGACAGATATTCAACAATTGTTGATATCACCTTGTGAAGAAAATTAAACTCTCTTTTTATAATGAAGAATTATTTTATTTATTTTGACCAAAATAAAAAAATGTCATAAAAACTCTTTCCNNTTTCCCTACACTCTCACTTTAAGAGGTGGAGCAATCCCCTTCACGTAGAGGGGGGAGGGGTGGGGGGGAGGGATCTAGTGATCAGAGAGCACACATAATCACAGAATTACAGCAAGTAGAGGTGTATTTCACGGGGCGGTTACCAAACGTGAGACCCACTTTCCCGAGTACTGGCATCGCTCCAAAATTATCGCTCTGTATTTCTCTTCCTTCCATTCCCGATGTTTGCGAGTATCAAGATTTAAAACCTGCTGCCTCGTGTAGCTACAGTAGCCCCATGGCTTCTTTGGTGCTGACTGACAGCTCACAGATGACAGCTAAAAGCTTTGAAAAGTTACCAGTCCAAATTATGTATCCCTACGCCGAACCATATGATCAGCAAAAACATGTGTTTAGCAGCTGTCACTTCTCAGAGTCAAAATTTAGGTATATACATGAATATTGACTGTCAAATGTCAGCTGTGAGCTGTGTGTTAGCACCAAATAATCCACGGGGCTACTGTAGCTGTGTATTCACACGTCCGTAGGAAATAGAGATCAGGATCAATAGTAGCTAAAACATCCCAGAAATAGTAATTACCTAACTTTTACCGGATCCAAAAATTCAAATTTCCTTGACAAACTCATATCAAGATTTATAATTATGTCTAAAAATAATCAAAACTTTTGTTTGTCACCGCACCTTACTGCCCGTTTGACTTATTAAGCTTAGATACTAATTTACACTAATATTCTGGGGGATTAGGAAGGTTTAATTTAGAGGAAGAGTACGCGCATTTACGTAGAGGGAGAATGGTAAACTATTTATGGAAAAAAACTCTTCTATACACCCGACCGGAATTGAACCACGATCTCCCCGTCATCAGTATTCTAGTCTACTGCGAGAGTAGCTCCTTAGACCATGCGACCACCAAAGCGAGTTAATGCTAGTTTAAAATTGTTCCTAAATATTTTAACTCAGTAGCCGTGTCGAATGATATGTTGTTCGAAGTAATGTCTTAATTATAGGTGAACTAGCAGCCCAACCCGGCTTCGCACGGGCATAATAATATAATAAAAGAAAATACACAGTGTTTTACAGTGAGTTTCTAAAAAAA
>CABEEJ010000353.1:0-20368 GCA_901482245.1 Timema douglasi
GCTTCTGGAGGGTGTGGAAAGACACTCACACACACATACTAGGTCATCTAGGGGCTTCTGGAGGGTGTGGAAACCCACACTCACACAGACATACTAGGTCATCTAGGGGCTTCTGGAGGGTGTGGAAATACACACTCACACACACATACTAGGTCATCTAGGGGCTTCTGGAGGGTGTGGAAAGATACTCACACACACACATACTAGGTCATCTAGGGGCTTCTGGAGGGTGTGGAAAGACACTCACACACACATACTAGGTCATCTAGGGGCTTCTGGAGGGTGTGGAAACCCACACTCACACTTACATACTAGGTCATCTAGGGGCTTCTGGAGGGTGTGGAAATACACACACACACATACTAGGTCATCTAGGGGATTATGGGTGGTATGGAAAGACACATACACATTAGGTATTTACATATACGTAGTTCCTTAAGGATTTAATTTTCAGTTGGAAATTTTTATACTCGGGCAAGGAATAAGTGGGTGGGAAATGGTTCATTAACAAATCTCAAGCTCAGAAACCAGGGTAAAATAACAGTTTTCATCCAACTTCATATTGTACTCGATATCCTAAAGAGCTCCTCTAAGTTCACCCTTATAGAAAACGTGACGTCTATACCTACGCCTATAACTTATTATACCCAACATTCTTACTACACACACAAAGCTCTAGTACAATGCCAATATACCCAAAATTTAGTAATCCAAATGAGTGTTTACAAACATTTAGATAGTTATGTAGACAATATAGGCATTTTTAAACATTTATTTGATGGATTTAACGTGTACTTCCTGAGCCGACTGATTATACTTTTAGCAGCACACAATTTATGAAATAACAATACGCAGCTCCCATTCATCAATTTATCATTTTGAAAGGGGAAACTCATATTCCCCCGGTGAACATTTTTCTGTCAATCTAGGAATCAAACTCGAGACCCTAATCTAAGTATACAGACACACTACTGACCGAGCTAAGGTGTCGGACTATAGGCTGATTGTTTAGTGCTTATTTGCAAGTCTTGATTATTTTTGAAGTACCTAGATAATAATATTACGTGTTTGGGCTACATCATTTTTATCTCAGTTTGTTAAAAGATAAGCCAGTACTAATGTAGCGTTACCCACTGGATACCTGAATGTACTAATCGTACATCCTTTCCATGGAGGCTCTTTCCATGTCTCGATGAGATGAGGGTGATAGTGAGTATGAGAGTGTGGAATCAGTGGAAACACTTAAACCTAACTTAAACCTAGCTAACCAAATGTTGGTGACCGTTGCGGTAGTTCCACTTTCGGGAAAAATACCCTAGTACCAGCCGGGTCTCGAATCTGGGACACCTAGGCTTGTAGCCAGCCAGGTGTACTGGCCACTACACCACGGGACCGGCTATATTTGAAGTATTATAAGATTTTAAAATGTATTTGAAGAACTTGTACTAGTACTATGATATTTAATAGCCTATCATGTAAGATTACAATTTACACTTAAAACATAAATAGTTAAACATAGATATCAACATTTATGTTGCCTGAAACAATTTTTACGAGGAAATAGTTAGATAGAGGCATATAAAGCTAAGGGTTTAAATTATCTGAAGTGTAAACGCATTACATACTTTGATTAATCTTTATTATTAGCACCACGTCTTACTACCCGTTCGGGTTATACGCATTTGATTATTCAGTGCCTTTTTTTATTTTCCAATAAAAATACATAAATATTGTCTTAACAGTATTCATAACAGCTATGAAATCTCACCATTTAAATTTAAATAAACTTTTATTTCAATTCAAACACAATATTTTAAATAGTAAAATTATAACTCCTACCTCCTTCATACCTTACCACCCGTACCGGCTATTTGCATTTCTATTTATTTTGCACAGCGTTTTATTACCCGTTCGTGTTACGCTTATGTAGGTACTAATTAAGGTAGTGGTTTTATGGATTAGGAAGGTTATATTTATAGGAAGTGTACCTGCATTTGTGTGGAGGGAGAGTAAAGAATCATTTTGTAAATACTAACCACAGTACACACGACAGAGATTCGAACCTCAGTGTCCCCGTCATCATCAGTCTAGTCTACTGCGAAAGTACCACCTTAGACGATTCAGCCACCGAACTGGGCTATATGCATTATAATTACGCTTGTAGGAAGGAATGAAAAAGGTAGAATTTAGAGTAAGTGTACCCGTATCGGTGTAGAATTATGTTAGGAAACCATTTGTTAAAACACACCTGATCTCCCTATCAATGGCAAAATAGACTAAACAAGGCTGACATTTAGCACCCGTGTCTACCGATACGAGTCAAATGATTTTCAAAATTACTGTAAAAGGGAATTATGTATTATGTGTCGGTAATAAAAAAAACTCTAAATATACGTTTATAGCCCATCTGGATCATAAATTAATATAATTATTGGACTTAGATTAATGCTCGAATATTTATATTGTAAATTAATATTATTTTGACACGGTTGAATCTTTAATTAATCGCTTGGTTCACCCCATAAACCTATTCATATCTTAATATAACATCTTTTCATCTTGAATATTATATTTTATCCTGCTAAAACTAAAATCAGGCTATCCTTTATGGACGTGGTGCGTTAATAATCCTAAGGTTCACTCTTCGAACTCCTTTATGGCCAATTTTCAGATTATCAACCAGATTACTTTTGAATGAATTGTTATATTTTAATATTCACAGGCTGGAAAGATTTTTTCCTCTCGTTAAGTGTAATTTATTTTCCATATGAAGTTTAAAATAACGATTTATGTATTTAATTTCAGCGTCATAGCCAGGAATAAAATATGGAACATATCCAAGCTAAAGAGAAAAATACAATTTTCTTTCTATTATTCACCGCCACGCATCTCGGCAGATTTATACTGTATATCCTAAGGGGCTTAAAATTGGTGCCGAGTGCAGCCATACTCCCTCCACCCCTCTCCCAAACCCTCTTACAGTTGAGAGAGGTTTCTAAAGTCATAAGTCAAGTGCTTGAAGTATTTATAACTACTTGGAAGTAATGAAAAGGACCGATACAGCACTTACTTAGCAAGAGAAATACGATTAACCGCAATAAGATTAGAGGTTTGCTAGTAAAATAGTTCTTTAGTTTAGACTTCATTGGTTAAACATTATTTGTATAGCTTATCGTTTATTAGCCAGAATATAGGTATAGATTTGAGGGCCTTAAAATGTTGATCTCTATAGATATCACTAACTAAAGTTTATATATCAAAATACCACATTATTTCTGTACAACTATTTTAAATTTATTTGGTGACCTGGCGGTCTAGGGGTAAGGTGTCAGACTTCTATGCTGGCGGCCGGGGTTCAATCCCCGGTCCCGGCATAAATTTATCTGATTACCAAACCCTTCCTTCACCTCTGTCAAGACAACTTGTGAATGTGTGGAATGTCAGGCCTCCACTGTGGTTCGGATTCCACGTTAAACTGTAAGTCCTCCATTTCATCTCACAATCACCCTACCATTAAACATTAGCGTAAGTGCGTATAAACCGAACGGGTAGTAAGACGCGGTGCTAATAATAATAATTTAACTTTATTTAGTTGATGTATTTAACGAGCAATGTCTGAACCAACAGATTATATCAGCACATGAGAATTTCTATGGATGAAAGGGCCCACAAATTTTGCCAGTAAAGGTATTTTCACATATCTTCCAGGGTTATTTTAGATTCTATAATCGATATGGGTTAGACGGTTTTACTTCCCTCCGAATGAAGTTGTTCTGAGAATTTTTATCTCTCAAGAAAAACCCGCCGACCCTGTTTGAACCCACGGACATCGGCTCCTGAGTTTATTATTTATCTAATGTCCACCGAGGTTGACCTGTACAACAAGATTGCCTAAAAATGGTTGGCCTATTAGCTTGATATTTATAAAGGTGTTCATCATATAAGCGAATGCTCACTAATAACAAAGGTATATAGCTTAATTTTTTTAAACACATAAAAGCGGTTTTCTTTGAACAGCTCAAGCAATTTCAATTTCATTTTAATCATGTATAGAATATAAATTATGAAATAATACTGCTAGTGTAAAATGTCAAATTATTTCGATTTGTCAAGAAGGATCTTTTAATTTTGGGATTCATCTGGTGTATAAAAGCTTTGTCCACTTCAGAATACATGTTAAACATAAATGTGAAGATGTTAAACAATTTCACCATGCCTATAAGCACATATACGTAAAAAAAATGGGCTGTTTGTATAAAGGTGTAAAAATCAAAACTATGAGTTTCTATTAGATTCCGATTAATTGTTTGATTATTCTATAACCATTTATAAAATGGAGAATGGAAAATGTTTTATTGGACAAACTAACACCAAATTAACACTTTGGATTCTGATAAGTTTTATTTTATGTGAATAGGGAACCTAGTCTTTTAAAAACTATTTTCATTTAATATTTATGAATGTTTTTATTCAAAACAATTTAAGTACCGGTAGCTATACTAAACAATACTATATCCATTTAAGGTACTTAGACATAACGAACTAACTTTCTAGCCTTAATTTTAAGGTACTTGAATTGTCCTGGCAGCCATAACGAAAGTTCTCCATTCAACCCTAGCCTACCTGTTTTGATGGCCGCATGGTCTAAGGCATCACTCTCGTACTGACCATACTCCCGATGACAGGGATATCGGGGTTTGAATCCCCGTCGGGTGTACTGAGCTGAGGGTGGTTTTTACTAAATGGTTTTATACTCTCCCCCACGCAAATTCGGGCACACTTCTTTTAAATTCAACCTTTCTAAATTACAAATCACTATTGTAACTAACTAGTAGGATAGATATTATTTTTCAACTATGGAAATTTGATTTTCTCACCCTCTCATTTTATTCCTTTTTATGAAAAAAAAAATCAGATCACAATAGAACCACATTTAGGGTTAGCTAAATAACGGGGAAGTCTCTAGTGTATATGATAAATTTAGGGAAGGGCTTGGAAGACTATACTACAACCATACCTTTTTAATTTCTTTAAGTTTCACATCAAGAATCCTAGATGGCAGCACTAAACTTTATTTGCAACTTGCAAAGTCAAATGCCAAAATATAGATCAGCCATTTTGTGTAGATGTGATGTTCTGAACTCTTAGAAGTAAAACTTTAAAAGCATCAGGTTTTTTGTATTTTATTGAGAAGAAACAACAGACACATAGGATTGAATATATGTCCTGGAAAGGTAAGATATTACTTTTACAAACATGATGGTAATTTCAATTAAAGTGTTCTTGATTAATATAATTGTTCTGTTTCAACATGTGACACAATGAATAACCCATTTTTGTGGTAAGTCAATGTTTTTGACGTGAATACGTCTTTAAATTTGCTACCATACGGGGGCAATCCAAAAAACCAAATGATAACAAAATCGGGGGATACAGTTTGGCGTTGTAGTTTCGAATCTATCCTCTACATCCAAAATTAAATTATACCACTGGATAGCTAAAGAATCAAAGAATGCATTAAGATGCGCGAGAACAGTGACGCATCGCGCACGGTGGAGGGGGAAGCGCCGCCATTTTGAGGTTATTTTGCTGCATATCGAGATTTGCAATTAGTATAACTGTTGACTCGGAGAAGCTACGATGTTCGTTTAAGTTTTAATTGTCAGCTGTCGTCAAAATCTATCGACTGTATATAAAACATTAGTTTAAAGTAGTGACAGTGAATATAATAAGGTGTTAGAATAAAAATATATTATCAAAAATACAGTTTGGTGTTGTAGTCGTACTTTTCGTATCACAGACCTATAATTAATGAAGTTATATTGTAACACAATAATTATTTGTTTCGTTGCTTTTATCCTAAATACACAAATAAAAATATTTTATTCAAAAAAATATAACCCGCTACAAAAACGTATTCACGTACAACACGCGGCCGTGTCCATGACACAGCCACACCCCAATTTTTTTTTATATATATTTAAGTAAAATGTGGGTAAGCCCTACGGTAGTATTTAATGAAATAGATTTGCATTATGTCAGTCAATCTAATCTTGCATAATGAGTGAAGTGATATGCATGTATAATTATATATAGTTCATGTATACAGGTACATGCAATAGGAATTAGGTTCAAAGAAAATTATGACTTGACTGGAAGTGAAAATACTTAAATATTCACCATTTTTTTCAGATACATTTATATTTTCATTAAGTGAGAGATAAACTGAAAAATTTATCAATGTGTCCCTGTCCCACCTGACAGATAAGTAATACAACAAGTGACAGACGGTTACATATTAATAAACAAATTGCAATTTTGTGATGCTATATTCTAAACTGTATTAATATTAATGATTCAAAATAACATGGTTTATTTCTTTCAAATTTATTACTGGTTGAAAATGGCAAAGCTAACAAGATATCAAACTGGGTTATATCTGCTCGGCGACTCTGCTACTGAATTAACAGGTAGCAATGTGCCATCATTGCGTATGGCTCTTGGATTTTTCCTACATCATCTTGAATTGAAGGAGAACATAAGGACATATACTGTTACCATCACAGAAATAGCAAAGTTTTGGCAAAAAGCTAGAATCCCAATGAGAGACCATCAAAACTGCTAAACCAAGCTTGAAAAGTTATTTGAAGAATGGCGAATTCTGAAGAAAAACAAAGCGCGAACTTCGCCAACTCAACGTGCAAGAGTTAGATTTTGTTTCCAAACTTGAAGATATTTTTGATGTTGGTCATGCTGATGCATTAACCAAGATGTCAGTATTACAAGAAAACAAGGATTTTTTGATATCCCAGAGAAAAAAAAGGAAGGATTGGGTCAATCGGTGGTGTAGATAATACGCTTGCTGTTAAAGAGAAAAGGGCATCTGAACGAGAGAAAATAATGAATGCCAGACAACAGTGAATTAAGCAAATGAGACTGTTAGAAGATTCTATAGGTGAAATAGTTTAATCTGTTGATTCTGAAAACAGCTCAGCAGAAGATGGTGATGAAAAGATTAAAACTGAGGACAATGCGATTGAAGAGGCTGCTGGAGACATAAAATTTAAGGTAAAAAAAATAAAAAAGGGCGAAAAACTGTAGTTAATTCAGAACTCGTAGCAACTCTTGATCTTACAAAAGTGTAAGACCAAAAGGCCGTTTTTGTTGTAGAACAATCTACCAAAAGCTTAGAACAGAACGTTGATGAACTTGCTCTAAGTAGAAACTCAATTCGCCATCAAAGATCAGAACACAGAGCTGAGAAATATTGAACTATTAAGTCAAAGTTTCAAGGTAAGGTTTCCCCTTGTTATTCACTGGAAAGGCAAAATGTTCTATGATCTAAGTGAAAAAGATAAAGTTGATCGCCTGCCAGTATTAGTTTCTGGGAAAGAAGTTTCTCAGTTATTCACAGTTGCCAATCTTCCATCCGGAACAGGTGAAGCTCAGGCTATTGCTGTCATTGAAGCTATTAAAGGCTGGGGTATAGCCAACAGCATCCACGCAATGTGTTTCAACACGAACGACCAGCTCAAACACGGGCCATATCGCTGGTGCCCGTGTCCTCCTAGAACCAAAGCTTGAGAAAGAGATCTTGTCACTGGCATGCGGGCATCATATTATGGAACTGATAATTGGTGCAATGTTCAAAGTGTGTACAGGAGTCAAATCTTGTCCCGAGGTTGCACTATTCAAACGCTTCCAGAAATCCTGGGTATTCATAAATACTAACAAGTATGAACCAAGGATTTTAGCTGATGTCGCAAATCTAGTAGAAGATATAAAGCAAGGTACCATCTATTTTGCGAACAAGCATCTAGAACAGAATCAGTCAAAGATGATTATAAGGAATTCTTAGAACTTTTGATTATCTTTCTTGGTGCTGCTCCTGCCAGAGGAGTGCGATTTATGTCACCCGGAGCAATGCATCATGCCTGATGGATGTCCAAAGTTATATACAGTCTCAAGATCTGGATGTTCAAGGCTTATTTCAAACGTACTTCTAAAGAAGAGACAGGATTACGTGGTGTGTGTGTTTTCGCGGTACGTATCTGCCTGAAAGCCTTAATCTCTGCACTTCAAGCTTCAAATGCTCCATACAAAGACCTGTTGCTGTTAAATTCGCTAATTGAATACTCAGAAATCCATTTATCCCTCTCAAAGTCAACATCACATAAGTTTTCCAAGCACTTGTGGTATTTGTCACAGGAACTTGTTAGTTTAACTTTATTCGACAGTCGGGTCAGGTCATCAACCAAAAGACTGATGTTGAGTGTCATGCAAAATGTAGTAGACCAAGATGAAAATAATTCTAAGTGAATCACTACATCTCTTCATTCATTCAAGAACAAAAACTTGGAAGATTTTGTTACAGCCAAGTCACTGACACTGTTCTGAATGTTTGAACTTTCAAATGGATTTCTCGTGGTTAAATCAGACTCGTGGGAGGGTAGAGACGACTACAATCAAGCTATAGGAGCAATTAAGTCTCTAAAAGTTGTTAATGGCCATGCTGAACGTGGAGTGGCAATCATTCAGGAGTATAGTGGATTAATAACCCATGATGAAATGCAGCTACAATTCCTGCTGCTAGTTGTTGAGGACCATCGTAGAATATACCCTGACAGCAGGAAACAAACTTTATGTGAGCCTCTGGGAAAGCAATAAATTTAGAGTTTGTTATTGTCAAACTGATAACATGAACAAGAAACTGAACAAATTATCTAATATTTATGTATTTAAATATATACTGACTACCAAGTTGTTTACAATAAATTAAAATATACTCATCATAATCTGTTGAGTTTACATAATTTTTGTAATCTTTGAGTCACTTGAGCTAACCTTAGAAATAAGAATGTAGTGCGCAAATATTTTATATATAGGGTTTTTCATATCAAAAGGAACAAATCAGGGGGGTAAGACTTGAAAAAAATATATTTTTCTAAAATCTTTAAGCTCCACCCTAGTAACTAGTACAAATACCTGAACAGGTAGTTAGATGCGATGATAAAATAAACATATCCTCAGACTCCTCCATCCAATCTCTAACCTGACACCCAACCTTCTTCAAATAGATCCTCACATTTTCCTCCCATTGACGTTTTGGCCTACCAAGGTGTTTTGTATATCCAGCTCTTACAACTAAAATATTGTGTACACTCCTGTCACCACCCATACACACCACATGAAACCCCCATCTCAGCCTGCACAACTATATAATCCTAATATGTTTGGGGATACATATAATCCATAAAGTTCTCCATTATGTAAGTTTATCCATTCTCCTGTTTGTTCATCTCTCTTAGGCTCAAATTTCAATCTCAGTAGTTTTCTCTCAAAACCTCTAAATCTATTATCTTGAAAGGTATAGTATTAAAAACAAAAATGAGATTTCAAAAATCATGTTTTATAACTATGAATAAATAATTCTTATTTATAGAGATTATGATATAAAATTGTAATATATAGATAAAAACGGATCCAATATTATCTCATTCATGTTTTCATTATGCCGCTCTTTCCCTAATATTTTAACTCAATCTTCAGTAGCGCACTGCCCCTCACTCGCTATTAATTTTGCTACTATGCACTCCGTATTTTTTTACAGATGACGCTGCATATCTGTGAATTCGAAGCTATTTTTTTAAGCTGCTCACATCTTAGGTTGACTCACGTAAGCACTATCACATTTAGACGTAAGGAAAAGTATGAAATAGAAAGAAGGGAAGAAAATGAGAAGTCCACCCTACGAGACTTCTGGTTTTTATGTTATAGTACTTCTCCTCATTCGCTGACTAGTATTCACATTCTCTCAACTATTAGCGCCAGTATACTATTGACTTATATTTTAAATGTTTTTCTCTATTTATTTTAAATATACATATTCTTTCACTCACTTTTTGATTTACATCCTGGTAGGAAGATTTCTGCATACCGTTTTAACGATTATTCTAAGTTGTAAGAGAGTTAAATGAGAAATGCGTTTGCAAAAAAAAAANTAGATTATTTTTAATATGTTATATCCCTCTCGTAATATTCATCTAAAGCGCGTTAGAAAGGTCTCATGATTTTCTATCAAATGAAAGTACTAACTAAATTTGAGATAAAATCGGACTTACCCCAGTTTTCTCCTGTACCCTTTGTTAAAAAAGGGGAAAGTAGCCTATATATATATATATATTTAAGAATGTATGTGGTTTGTCTTAATGTTTTATCATTAAAATTTAAACATCTTAACATAGGAAATACTATCTTTAGTTGGCCTTACGTTACAGGAAGTCAACGTCCTTAACATGTGATTAAACTATATCTATTTACACCACTGTGTAAACAAAATATACGCCCCTTTCTCTCCTTCATACTCCTGACGCTTGTTCAAAGAATCCAACAGGTGATACATTATTGATAAGGTACCGCAACGCTTACTCCTTTAGAGCAGCAGAAAGAAGCAATATCGTTAAACACTTTGTGATTGTGTGCTCAAAGATATTTAGAATGATTGATAAAAACCGCTAAAAGAGTTATATTTAGTTTCAAACACTTTATATGTTTTTTTATATCATTAGTTGAAAGTTATTTCAACTGTACTTCGAAGCAATTGATTAATTTAATCTGGGCTAATACTCAATATTTTGTCTATTCTGTCACAATAAAAAAAATGTTGTTTTGTACACTTCATATGACCCAAATTCAAAAAACAGATTTATTTGTGCATAGCGTGAAAAAGAGAGTCAAAGAGAATAAAAGATGATAATCTTTTATGCACTTTCTCCACAAAAGTTCTTAGTACAAACAATTATTTTTTGAATTAATTGCATTTTACAGAAAAAAGGCTATTATAAATCTTAAGTCAAAATTACCCAAGGCACACACTTTATTGGATTACAATTTTATTGTTTTTAAGGCATGATCGTTTTGATATTGCCACGTCGCTTTATACTAAAAGGAAAAAAATTACATGACATACTTGAACTAAAAATTATAAAAAATGAAATTTGTTGATAATTTTGCTTCTCAAAATATTTTAACAATTAGTTATAGGCCAGGAGTCAGGGCTAAAAAAAAAAGATACCGAGATTGTAAAAAAATCCCAGGGGAATGGAAAATATTTTGATTGCTTTTTGTGGGGGTCTAATTAGCTTAACAATTTCCCCCCCTCGTGCGAGGCCTTCTGAACTTTTTTTTATAGAAAATAGGATTTTGCTTAATAATGATAACAAATATTTTTACTGTAAAACTAACCTAAAAGAATATATTTAAACAAAATCTGATTTTTAGGCGTTTTTCAATGTTTTGGCAAACGCGGACCTCGCCCGAGGGGGGAAGAGTTGTTAAGATAGCTAGACCCCGAAAATAAAGAGATCAAAATATTTACCCACTTTCTAGGATTTTTTTTCCGATCAAAAATATCTTATGCCTGGTATATTAGGGATCTAAATACTTTAATAATGAAATCAGGTTGTACGGGTGAGTTTTGAAATATATTAAACAAGTCCTAATAACAATCTTTTTTTCTAAAATAAAAATAGTTGGGAATCATCTGTAATATTTTAGCTGCGATATAAAAATAGTATAATAGTTATTGTTGGTTGTTTATTTTAGCACCATTTCTTACAACCCGTTTGAGTGATATATTTATATCTAATTACACTAATGGTTTTAGGGATTAGGAAATTTATATTTAGATGAAGTACACTCACATTAGCGTGGAGGTAAAATGGAAAACCATTTTGTAAAAATCTCAATTTCCCCATGATCGGTAGTCTAGTCTACCACAAGAGTAGTACCTTGGACCATGCAGCCACCAAAGCGAGTTTATAATAGTTATTGAGCTTCTATCATTCATTAGTAAATTCTCATTACACCTCAATAAATACATTAAAATTGGTTTCCATAGTAATGTTAATGTTAAAGAAGAATATTATTATAGAAAGAAAGTTGGTTAATCCATATTTTACGAATGGTTTTCCACCGAAAAAATAAAAAACTGTTTAAAAAATTCAAAAATCCTTTGCAGGCCCTCAATACGAAAATATGGGTATTTTTTTATGAATGATACAATTAAAAATTGGGTGCGTTATATAAAAAGGAAATTTTAAAACTGTTAATGTATTGAACTAAATCTCGATACACATTCAGTTTTTGAGTGTATACAATTATATATTGGTTGCTGTAATGTCCTTGATTTGACCTTAAAGAATATTTGAAAGCATTGACAATATTCTCATCTTAATTATATATATATTATTTGAATTATATATTTTATTACTTGGCGCTTAAAGC
Source organism: Timema douglasi (assembly GCA_901482245.1). Lineage (NCBI taxonomy): Eukaryota > Metazoa > Arthropoda > Insecta > Phasmatodea > Timematidae > Timema > Timema douglasi. The sequence goes on from CABEEJ010000353.1 coordinate 12,286, forward strand.
ACGTTTTATTCTAAATTATTCAGATATGATAGTTACCTGTTTCTAACTAGGAAATTACTAGTTATTTCTTGTTTTTAAGTTCACTCCCTGAAGTTAGGAGGCATCAGCTACTTTAACTAACTTAAGTGTGTGACGTAAAGCTGAGTCATAACTACAATGTTAAAGTTTTAAAAAAATTAACTTTCTGCTCTCGAACAACCCAGAATAATGTAGGTGTTTAATTTGAGACAGTTTCCGGTTCTTAAACATTCTAGTAAGTTCTATTGGACTGAGATATACCAAACGAGTGGTGCAATCTCAGAGCCACTGTGACATCAGTCATTGTGATGAACAGACGTGTGCTCGCACTTCGTAAAACAACTATCAAATCACTATCAAATTTATCAATAACTATCATTGAATAAACTAATATCTACTTTATCTGACGTTATTTATTTATATCACAAAAAGTGAAGCCTAATGTAGGGGAGTGTTAATAACAATTAAGTAAGATAGAAATAGGCGCACAACGTGGAACGAGCGAAAAAGTGACGTTACACTATGCGTCCAAACGAGGGGTGTTACAAAGGGCATCCCAACCCGGGGCAAGCCACGAAGATGTTACAATAGACGCACAACGTAGAGGCAGTTACAATAACGTTACAATTGGCTACCAACTAAGGGGCTAGATATGAACTTAACCGTGCAAAGCCCAAAAACCGCAGGTAGCGCACGCCCAATTTTGAGCAACCATATGAGTTTAAGAGGGTAAGTGGGTCTCATTGATATGCAAACAGAACCGGAGAGAGTATACAAATTCATTTTAAATTATCAAGACCACCTGACCATATTTGTTTTTTTGAGCCTAACCTAACCCAACATAACGAATGTATTTTCAACTTTGGTCGTTTAGTAATTGCAAAATCCTAGGATTGGCTGTTTGAAGCCTGCCAAAGCCCGAAATTGAATAGAACTTCGGCTTTGGTCATTTTAAAACGTTCAATCCTGGGATTGAGCAACCCATCTGTAGTTTGGCCGTTTTAGGGATTTTCGTCAAACATATAATTATATATATTGTTTTATGGATATATGTATGGTTTTCGGTTTTAGGTATGTATATAGATGTTTATATATATATATATATATATGTGTGTGGTTTTAAATTTATATATGGTTTTATGTGTATGTATGGTTTCTAAGTGTGTATATATATATATGGTTTTATGTATGTTTACATATACAACCAATGCAATTTATATCAATTAAATTTTAAGCACTTATCATGTATGACATGTGTAAGAGCAGAGGGACACCAACCCCACAATGTCATTGAAGCCCCCCTCCCATTTTTATAACCTCTGAAGGCACAACTAAAATGTTTGCTTTAGTGTTTTATTTTGTTTATTTCCCAATGGGTTAATTGAAGCAACGAGAATTAGTGAATTACCTAATGGAGTCATGTTTGAAAAGAAAAGAAACATAGTTTTATCTGATAACAGTTTTGAAGTAGCAGTAAATTTTGACTTGATGAAATTAAATGTAGAAAACAATAGACCGTTCAACTTGGTAACTTCTATAATTAATGTTGAGTTGCCAGATGAGTTGATAAAAAATAGTTCTTCGTGGTATCAAAATTAAGAAACCACCACTGAGTAAGTAACTGAGACCTATAAACTGTATCAACAAGAAATTAACAGTTTTACAGACTTGTTACCTTATAAACTGAAAAGGCAAAAAAGAGCTTGAATTGATTTTGGAGGTAAAATTATCCAACTGTTTTTGGCACTCTAGATTCTGATGATTTGTATAAAATTAATCAAAAACTTGAATGTTTGGACAAAGATGTTGATGATGTTGTTTCTAATATGATTAGGAATATTTTGTTAATGAAAAATTTAGATTATAAAGTAAACAAAAATCAAAGTCATCCAACAGCTTGCTAAGGAATATCTCTTTCCCTTCAATGTTGTTTATAGTGAGCTCACCTCTGACAAGACATCTTGTGAATGTGAGGAATGCCAGGCCTCCACCGTGGTTCGGATTCCACGTTAAACTGTAGGTCCTTCAATTTCATCTCACAATCACCCTACCTGTATGGATTACTAAGGTCTATACACGTAATTAACTCTCACATTGATTTAAACAATTTATTACTTAGGGTAAGTGAATGTATGTCAAATGCTTGATTAGATCTTACTAATCTCAATAAAAGCATAAATAATAGCTTTGTCTATTTGATTATTATTAATCTAAGACAATCCATAGAAATAAGTTCTAACAACAAGTTTAGTAGTGGACTTATAACTCCGAGTGTTTATTTAAATATTTTACATTCAATAGAAAGAAAAAATAAATTACCTTTGACTATGATTGTACCAATGAAACCAGAGTATTTACAAGTTTTTTATGGACTGGCCACTGTACAATCAATAGTAAGTGATAATATTTTATAAATAATAATTTTTGTGCCCCTAACAAATACAAATAGTCAATTGGGGCGATATTAGATTTATACTCTCCCTATGTTTTGGAAAAATATTAATAAGTATGTTCAGTATAAGTTACATTATTATATGCTTATCAGTCAAGATAGACGATACTTTAATCATGTGAACGCCAAAGATCTAACAGAGTGTAAAACACATGTCGTCAATATTTGTCCTTCAAATTTGGTTCTGTATGACAAGACTGTTAGCAGTTGTGAACTCGATCTATTTTTGAGCAGAAGTTCCAGTTTAAACTGTCCACGAACAGCTCAAGATTTCTTAAAACCTTTTTTACGTCGTACAAGTAAAAATGATTGGATTTTTTCAGTAAATAAACCCCTTGAGGTGCCATTTGTATGCAGGGTGATTTTCGACAGTATGCCTCCATATACTTTGAAATTTGAGGATAGTGGTGTCAAATTAAATGCTAGTAACTGTAACATGAGTAGTAGAGACTTCAAGGTATTAGCTTCAGTTCATGGTACATTGTATTTTAAAAATAAATTACCCCTAGTATATATTACAAATTTAGGAAACTTAATATTTGAATCAAATTTAAATATTTCTAAGAACGTTAATTTTTCCAGGGAACTAATGAACGAGATGATGCCTTGTTTAAGCAATAGATTAATCCAGTTGAGTTTAATCAAGTAGAAGGGAAATTTAGGGCCCATAGCTTAAAGGACCACCCTAATCCCTGGTCTATAGTTATAGGCTCAACTATCATCCCTTTGGTATTGTTTATTATTGTAGCTCTAGTAGCCTTTAGTTTTAAAGGGTCATTAGTTAAATGTTTTAGTAGGCCTGCTCCTAACATTGTACCCCCAATACCTACGCAGGCACAATATATTGTTACCTCGCCAGACTTATCTAGTAACTAGTGTTAAAGGTAGTAACCACTTAAGTCAAATAAGTGTCTCATAAATGTTTCACTTATTTTTCAGGGGGAGGTGTAATGTAAGAGCATAATTATTTTAAGGTTTATTCTGGCAAGAGGTTATCCACGCTTGCACATTTCCTTGTAACTCAAGAGTATTGGGTTGCCATCCTGCTGAGAATAGCATATATCTCATATAGCTTGCATCCTGTTGATGAGCGAGCACGGTGCGACCGATGGACCTTCCTGGCTTGTTGGATATCAAGATCAGCAAGTTTAAGTAATAGTAATAACACCTTGTTTAGTGATTGGTTGATTAAAAAGTAGGGGTAGAGCTTCACCCCAGTTGGAGAGAAGCCATGATTCGTGCATGAGAGTCGGCAGTTAGCAACGACTGACTAGACCACGGAGGGAATAAAATGTGATCTGCGGGCCTATCCCCAAGATGTTTTGAGTTTATTCCACTGCGAGATCGGGCGCTCATGTGACACAATCTCGAAACTTTTTCTATTTAGCTATTCTTGAAAAAATGTCATTATGGATTGAGATATTTTTCATTCAGATAGATCTCACTGCGGTTCCACCTCTCGGAATTGTCATTCTCGAAACATATAGTTCGAAAGTAATTGTTGTTGGACAAAATGTAAAATGGAGGATGCGTGGACGGACTATTTGATAATAAGAGAACTTGAATAACTCGAATAAGAATTTAATAGAATGCCACGTATATTTCGTGAACGCGAAGACGCTTTTGAGCTGAGTGATAAGAAATTTATTAATTTGTTCAGGCTTAATAAACGGTGTTATTCAAATTTAAAGGCATTCCATCCATATGCTGTATGTTATTTAATTTTGGCTTTTAGGTATCTATTAAAGTTACTAAAATATATCATACATGATGTAATAAGTTATACTAGTAATAGCTTTTTATTTAATCATTTAGCGAAACAAAGAAACATACATTAAGTGTAATCTGCTTTTGCTCTTTGCTTATTCTCTTCCAATCCATTTTTATTTAGACTTTATCGAGCTAAACTTAACCAACAAAAAATAAAACCGAGATAAAACTAAGATGGCGAAGACCACATTTTTGTTATTCTATTGTTTAAATGGCTGAAGGGTGCGTTCACACAGCTATAAAGTAAATCTCAAATCACAATTTTTGATGCCGGAAGTTTGGAATTTTTCGCTTAGTACGAAATTAGAAGACTCAACACGAATTTCAAGATTTTTAACTCAGGAATAGCTACTTTACGAATATTAAATTACGATTTCGAGTTGAACGTGGTGAGATTCACCAAAGTGAGATAAACTCGCAACATCTCCGGGATAGGTCCACTGGTGGTATCCTCCCCCCCCCCACCACCACCACCACCACCACCACCCGCATTTCCCCCTGGAGGGTCGAACGCGGGTCTATAGGAAGTTTTGAGAGTCCCGCTATCGTGCATGCTCCTTCGTCACGGGAGATCTACCCGGTTACCTATGTAGTAGTTTAGTCATCTGAATAGATTAATAAATAGAAATTATTGGACTAACACTCGAGTATCACTCCCCACGAACCACCCATTCCAACCCCTACCTTTCGGGGTCCATCTCAACAATGTAAGTTCCTACGATGCCGCGGTAGTGTTGTAGTTAGGGTTGGCTACCGGGCACCCAAATAAAACGGGGGACGTTATACATGTCTATTTTGGGTTTTTGTAATTTTTTATTACATAAATTATTATTGGTCTGATAATCATTAGAATACTAGATTTATTAAGTCAATTATATTTTATTTATTTTATTAATAATTCTATGTGTAACAGCTCTATCATGTTTAAACATACAATATCGTAGGAATTTTAATTCTACACGCATAAGAATTTATTAGTATTTTTTGTCGTTAAATATTTTCACTTAAGAGAAAGCAATGCATCAAAACGTTCTAACACAAGTAATTAAAAAGATACATTTGTTTAATTATTTCAATGGTATTAAGTAATTTACCATGTATCTTAAATCTATAGTATCATTTTGGTAGAAAGAATAGTAAAATGTAGTTACTAAAGTTACTAAAACATTTTTAATTTTTCATACATAATGTTGTTCATGAAAAAATAAATAAAAATATAATTTTATGTATAAAAAGGTAATATTTAATTCAACATTATCAAGCAACTTGTAACCATAACTAATGATTTTGTTAGGAAAGTAAACCATATACTGTCTAAATAAAAAGAATTTTAATACTTACAACTTCCTCAAAGAACGAGAGCAAATTCAGAGCAATTTAAAAAAAAAGACTTGTCATTTGCTTGGGTCCACTAACTGAATTATTCAAGCAGTATCTCCTCCATAAAGCCTCCTGCAAAGCCAAAGAGAAATACATTTTGGAAATGATTTCTACGTACACAAAATGACAGCTAGACTTGGAAGATGAAAAGAAAAAAAAAGTAGAAAAATATGGATAAAAAGTAAAAGAGAAGAAATAAGTTTAAATTTGAGGGGAAAATAATAAAATTGTGCATCTGGTTCGCTAGTCAAAGTAAATGGGTGCGGCGCCCAAGTTGTGAAGCTAAGCAGAGGGGTTTGATCATTCCGACCACGTTTTTGGCCGCGCGTGCCAGGGAATACTCAACTAGTAGATAGATAGATACTAGTCTCATCTCTCGCTTTCAAGACAAGGCCAGTCAAGATTTTATTTTGCCTCACCAAGTTCTCTTTTACCAATTGTCGGTCTGTGTTCCAGAAACTTTTTTTGTTGTTGCTCAAATCGTACTGACGATTACAGGACACGAAGGCATCTGAAACAGAAGGGCCTATTGAGAATCCAATTTAATGATAGGCTTACAAACTCTCTCATTTGAAAATATACTTTAGAAAATATATTTCTTGGTCCAACCGCCTGAGTATTAACTAATATATAAAGGATTATATTTAAAATACAATCTAATATATTAAATAGTAATGTTTGATAATTAAGACATGTTAGGTTTCAGACCATTGTCGTGAAGCGAGCCATAGCCTTTCACTTGTCCATAAATTGGCTGTTGCAGTAATCATTATTTTATATTTACAGTACTTAACTTAGGCTAAAAAAATTATAATAACGAAGAACCGTTATGAATAGATCATCATTATTATTATTACTATTAGCACCGCGTCTTACTACCCTTTCGGGTTATACACACTTACGCTAATGTGTAATGGTAGGGTGATTGTGAGATGAAATGGAGGACCTACAGTTTAAAGTGGGATCCGAAACACAGTGGAGGCCTGGCATTCCACACTGTCACAACTTATGATTATTACACCTCTTATCAGAGGTGAAGGAAGGGTTTGGCAATCTGATAAATCTGTGCCGGGACCGAGGATTTAACCACGGGCCCCAGCACGGAAGTTCGACACCTTACCCTTAAACTACCAGGTCACCTCAGATTATAATTCACTAAATCACCTAACGTAGCACAGATATGCAGCAACGCTTTCCATGTTTTTAAACAGAGTGTATCAGGAAGCTGTTGGCATCATGTCGTTAAGACGTCGTATCAACGAGACTGCCATATAGGGTCCTCGGGATATAGTAACAATTTAAAACCGTCGTTAAGAACGAAGCATACGGAAAGCGAGTCGTTGCAACGCAGGGTATATCTGTATTGTTAAAGTTAGGTTGATACAGTAGCCTCATGGTTTCTTTGGTGCTGACTGACAGCTCACAGCTGACTTCTGACAGTCAACATTTAGGTACATAACTAAGTTTTGACTGCCAGAAGTGACAGCTGCTAAACACATGATTTTGCAGATTATATGGTTCGGCGTAAGAATACATCATTTGGTCTGGTACCATTTCAAAGCCGCCAGCTGTCAGCTGTCACTCAGTACCAAAGAAGCCATGGGGCTACTGTACTTTTGTTAATATCTTGCACTATGTTTTGTATTGTAAATGTGGAATGATGTGACCATTCCCTTTACACCTAAAGCCGCGTACGGACAGTGCGAGGCAGCTCGCTTCGCACGCCTCGCAACGCACGCCTCGCACTGTCCGTACCTGATATGCTCGCCCTGAGGCATGCGCGGCGCACATGTGCTGCGAGCCATGTGCTTGTCGGTAAACTAGTCGTGCTCAAAGGCGCCTCACTGCGAGCGGAACGTCTCGTGTGGACGGGTCTGTTGTTGCCTCGCTCCGCACTTCACACGCACCATGGACGACAACGAAGCTTTACGTCAAGTAATTCAACTTTATGAAAGTAATCGTTTATTATGGGATGCAAAGAGTTCGGAATATTATAATAAGAATAAGAGAGAAGATGCATGGCGTGACATTTCCGTCGAAGTAAATATTCCTGTTAAAGAACTGAAAAAAAAGGTCAATTCGCTCTTGGGCTCTTACAGACGGGAGAAATCAAGAGAGAAAAAAAGCAGAGTTACTGGATCAGGTATGTATGTATTACAAATTAAAGAAGTGACGCGTCATACTATCATAATTTAATATATTTATACTGTACATATAGTTAATATACGAAGTACCTTCAAAATTTGCTCAGATATTTTGCTGAGCATTTATTAAATTTGGTGTTAATTTCAATTGCTACCTTAATTAAAATCACAAATACAACATTATTTTTCAGGTGCAGACGATATCTACACATCAAAATGGTTTGCGTATACATGGTTTAAATTTCTTGTGGACAAAAACATACCAAGTAACACTTCAGATAGCATGTCCGATGTAAGTATATTTATGCTTACAATTTGC
>CABEEJ010000353.1:38464-51559 GCA_901482245.1 Timema douglasi
CCCCCCACCCGCCCCAACATTTTATTATTTTTTCGGCCTCAAGCCCCCCGTGAGTACGATACTGCTCCAACTCATAGGTAAAAATGTCAGGAATATGGTTATATCTGTTTCGAAATGAAGTTACGTTGAAAGACTAAAAAAAAAGGATTCAATCTGTGAAAAGAATGACGTAAGAACACGCCTCATTTTTTTTATTTTCGCCCCAGTAACCTACGTCAAGTTATCTTTTACATGTCAACAATATTGTATTTTGCACATTATAACACATATTTCTCGAATGGTTTCTCCACCCACACAACATTAAAGCGCAACTAAAGTAGATCTCCATCAATGTTGGTATTGACTACATTAACAAACAATTCAAACAATAAGAATGCGAGTGTTTATATTTGTATATATTTTTTTATTTTCAGTTTTAAAGTACCACTCGTCAACCGTGTAAATTAGCAGGCTTCCTTTGCATTGTTCAACTATGGTGTAGCTTACAAGATAGGGCCATAGTGCAATCTATCAAGGTAATACTGCTACCTTTCAGGGTAAACGGAGTGTACATAATACAAAACATATATAAAGTTCTTTAAAATAATAGTATTTAAATTTTACTGCTATCCAACATGATCTTATATTAAATTTTATTTTACCAACTTCAATAGCAGATCAACCAACATTATTCAATTTTACAAGGATTATGCTGAATGTTTGGAAATACTTTACGTAAGATATGTATTGTTATTATTATTACTAGCGCGTTAGCCAACTACGCCACCGAGGCAGGTAATATGTCTTGTTGCTCATGACTATTCTTTGTTGTTGTTTTTTTATAAATTTCACTAGCTGGTATGTTACTTTGCATTTTAAATATTTTTTTATAGCCAATATAAAAGAGGCGAGTGTTTTAAATGATTGGACGTTTGTCAGCCCTTCAGCTCCCTTGAAGAAACTCGGAGGGTCAATGATTTTTGCAATGGAAACAATATTGTCGCCCCTCTACTTCTTCGCTGATAAAGGAACAATGATGCGATCCCAGTAAGATAGGTATCCACTAGTCATACCGGAGAGCTCGGCACTGGACTAAAATATATTACTAAAACAACGTTCTTTGTTACAGATATTATATAAACTATACTATATATTATTAATATGAATTTAAGAACTTGGGAAAGTCGTTGGATGTGGGAAACGACTATTTTTGCAGATATTAAGTTCAGGGACCTGTTAAAATAAAGGTTTTCCTCTTAACTGATACTCAATTGCCTATAACACTTCTCTAATATTGCCCCTGTAGACGTCAGGCGTATGTCTGGACTTGGATCCAAGATATTGACGGTGACGTAAGACCCCACCTCCACCCCCTCCACCCCCTTTCTTTCTTCTAGCCCCACCCCTTGACCCGGAACTTGCTAAAGGAATCCCATGGCGGACAAAAGTGCCAAATAAAAAGTTTTGAATCAATTCCAGCACGATAGCTCGCAGCAAATGGTGAAACGATCCGCTAATACAATAAGAATATTGTTAAAATGACTTAATGACCTTTGTAAATGAACCATCATCCCACCTGCTTCGGTGGCTGCATGGTCTAATGCATAACTCTTGCAATAGACTGGAGTGCTGAAGACTGATAATAGAGCATGGCTTCTGTATTGAAAATTTGTATTGAAAATTTTTACATTTTCCGTCCAATAAAATGAATGTATACTTCCTCTAAATTCAATCTATATTACCCCTAATGTGGGTCTAACAAACCAAACAAAAAACTATCCAACCTAGAGTATATAATAAATATAAATAATGTCTTAAAATAAGGCTCACATTATTTTAACACTTCTTCAACGTGGGAAAACGTGATGCTAAAAAAACTGACACTCCAAAAACGCTTTTTGTTTGTTAATAAATACATTTATTTTTTATTTTTTTATTAACTTACAAACAAACACAATTGTTAACATTTCTTCATTTTGATAGTAAGTTGATACAATTACGAGACTACCCAGAAGAAGATCAATTGAAGTAAATATTTATTAATATTATTTCTGATATCCAGCGTTACTATGAATTCACTCGTTCACCGAAAAAACAACAACTTAGAACTAAAATGTGGTCACACGACTAGCTCAAAGCCAATCACAATAAATCAGTGAGAATTTCATAGGTCCCTCTGCACTTCTTCTTGCGTCAACAGCACTAAGGTTGGTTTGATGTAATTTATATACATATGGAATTGTGCATACACTCACACCTTATGCTGGTCAGTGCTGCCTGCACAATCTGGTAGAAATCCCATATAATAAGGGTGTTCTGAAAGTGTGGTGGTTCCCATTTGACTTCCACACTGAACACGAAAGGGGCTACCATTTCTGTCAGGAAAGCTATTTTCACAATTTTCCCATACCTTCCAGGGTTATTTTACATGGCACAGTCAGCATGGGACTTGTGCCTTTACTTACACCCCGAAGGAAAAACCCGTTGACCCAGGCTGGGTTCGAACCCACGAACATCAAAGCAAGCACTTTACCCCAAAACCACCTCGGTCCTGGCACAGATTTATCTGATTACCAAGCCCTTCCTTCACCTCTGACAAGAAGTGTATTAATCACAACTTGTGAATGTGTGGAATTCCAGGCCTCCACCGTGGTTCGGATTCCACGTTAAACTGTAGGTCCTCCATTTCATCTCACAATAGCCCTACCATTACATATTAGCGTAAGTGCGTATAGCCCGAACGGGTAGTAATCAGACTCAGTCTTTTAAACAGAAATAAAGTGTTGAATAAATTAATACTAAATAACAATTTGTGAGCTTTAATTTATTTATTTTATCTTTCATTTAAATAAAACCTAGTTTAATCGTTTGTGTGTAACGTGAAACTAACTATCACCTGAACAAAATTTGTTTAAATACTTAGATCGAGCACCGAGACATGAATGATGCAAGTAAATCTAGAGTGAAAAGGCCGTATACCGACCCGGATAGGATTCTAACCAAGAACACCAGGACGGAAAAGTTCACGTGCCATTATCACCGCGTCCTACTACCCGTTCGGTTTATACGCTTATGTACTAGTTACGCCATGTCTTAGAGATATGGAAGCTTATATTTATAGTAATTGTACCTGTATTTGTGTGGAGGGAGAGTGGAAAATCATTATGTAAAAACCATCCTCAGTACACCAGAATGAGTTTCTAACCTTAATCTCCCTGTCATTGGCAGTCTAGTCTACTGCAAGAGTAGCTCATTAAACCAAGCAGCCTCCCAAACGGGTAGTAATTACAGTTTCAAGATTTTTTTTATAAATAAGTCCCTTTCACAATTTAACAAACAATATTATTTTATAAATATAATATGTTAGAAGGACCCGCATTGGTGGATACGTGGACTAAACCTGAAGCTGATCTACTCTGTTCGACTGAAAACTTGAATTTCAGAGTTTAAATCTCAGTCATGATTCTTCCTAAATGGTTTCCATCACGAAAATTCAGGTATATTTATTCTAAATAATATCTTACTCCCTCCTACTCCTTAAGTGCCATTATATCAATAAAAAAAATGGGAGTTAACTAACCTGTTAATCTTACCATTATTGTCTGCCATGACTTGATCATGAAACAATATTTTATCTGTGTAGAAATAGTTGGTCATAATCTGGAATTCAACATCCTAATGCATTTGGCCATGAGCTTTTCCTTGTTATAAATGAAAAATATTATTCATTATTTTTATTGGTTTAATCTATTGCATATGTCTAAATTATTGAATATCTTTCAATCTTGTTATTCGAACTTGTTTTCAGTATGATTATTGATCCCAGAAGACTATTTAGATTAATAGGATTCATTGTAATATCTTTTAAAACACCAAAATATTCAATAAATATAAACAAATTGTACGTTTATTAATTACATAAATTGTGTAACAAATAAATTAACTTACTTATTGAGTATTTATAGAGAATTCACGGGATAATTGATAAGTTTAGATATGTCCCTGACGTAAAATATCCACACAAAAAAAGTGTCTGAATGGATTGTTGCAGATAGTGACGACAGCGAAAATGAGGGTGGCTTAGGTAATGTGACACGAGTGGTGATGAGGCCACCAGGACAGAGTGGTAAAGCTAAGAGAGGTCATCTTTGCTTCGATGCTTCATTTGAGACCGGTGAGCACCTATCTACTCAAATGATGGCATAATATCTCATATGTTTACACCTACTTTTAAAATATCAGTTGACGTCCATCTAGACAATTGAATTCATGTTCTTCTGTTTTAGTAGACGTCCTTCTATAATGTTGGATGCATGATCTTCTATGTTAGTAGAAGTCCTTCTATAATGTTGAATGCATGATCTTCTGTTTTAGTTGACGTCTATACTGTTGAATGCAAAATATTCTGTGTTAGTCAACATGCTCCTAGAGTTTTTAATGGATAATCTTTTCTGTTAGTTGACGTCCTTCTAGAATGTTGAATGCATGCTCTTCTCTGTTAGTTGTCGTCCATCTAAATTCTAGACTGCTAAATGCTGAATACATCATATCGTGATTTAATTGGCTATGCTTATCACAGTTTAATACAACATATTGTGACTTAATTGACTCTACTTATCACAGCTTAATACAACATATCGTGATTTAATTGACCCTACTTATCAAAGTTTAATACAATATATCGTGATTTAATTGACTTTCCATCCCACAGTTAAATTTATGATTTGTGCAGCCATGACACCATGATATATATCAACCAGGTTAAAATATGAAGTTCTGTAAATTTGTAACCCATGACTATGAAAATTTCGTTTTTTTATATGATTACAACTCTATATAACGTTAATTAATATTTCTAAGTACAAACAATTGGATTATGTTTATTTTTATCAATAAAAAGGAACATAATATTCAACTATTTTTCTAGATAGATAGAATGAGGGAGTGGAGGAGGTTACATAATGATGAGTTACATAGCATGTACTCATCACAATATATTTTTAGCATAATTAAGTCTCGTAGATTACGGTGGGCAGGACATGCAGTGTGAATGGGAGAATCTATAACAATGTTCAAACCCAATGGGAAGAGACCAGTGGGAAGACCTAGATGCAGATGGGAGCATAACATTAGAATGGACCTGAAAGAGATAGGGTGAAATCAGGCTGGATAGAACTAGCTCAAGATAGGGATAGGGTGAAATGAGGTGGACTGGATATAACTAGCTAAAGATAGGGATAGGCTGTAATAAGGTGGATTGGATAGTACTAGCTCAAGGTAGGGATATGGTGTAATGAGGTGGACTGGATAGAACTAGCTAAATATAGGGATAGGGTGTAATGAGGTGGACTGGATAGAACTAGCTAAAGATAGTGATAGGCTGTAATAAGGTGGATTGGATAGTACTAGCTCAAGGTAGGGATATGGTGTAATGAGGTGGACTGGATAGAACTAGCTAAATATAGGGATAGGGTTTAATGAGGTGGACTGGATAGAACTAGCTAAAGATAGGGATAGGGTGTAATGAGGTGGACTGGATAGAACTAGCTAAAGATAGGGATAGGGTTTAATGAGGTGGACTGGATGGAACTAGCTCAAGGTATGGATAGGGTGTAATTAGGTGGACTGGATAGAACTAGATCAAGATAGGAATAGTTTGTAATAAGGTGGACTGGATAGAACAAGCTAAAGGTAGGAATAGTTTGTAATAAGGTGTACTGAATAGAACTAGCTAAAGGTAGGCATGAATAGAGTGTAATGAGGTGGACTGGATAGAACTAGCTCAAGATAGGAATAGAGTGTTATAAGGTGGACTGAATATAACTAGCTAAAGGTAGGCATGAATAGAGTGTAATGAGGTGGACTGGATATAACTAGCTAAAGATAGGCATGAATATAGTGTAATGAGGTGGACTGGATATAACAGGCTTAAGATAGGGGATAGGTGGCCTAATTTTGTAAGTGCGTCAAACTTTCGTGTTCCTAATGCCATAGAGTGAGTAAGTAAGTAAGTAGGTAAGATCCCATGTGGCCTAAAACAAACAAGCTTATGTAACTGCAGAGTAATTTATATTTTACAAAGTTGGTAAATTGTTTAGAATTTTTTTTAAAGAAGCCATATACTATTACGCAACCTAATCACATTATATTACTAAATGAATTAATATATGAAAGTAAAACTATGCATCAATTTGAATAAAAAATCACTTAAAAACCATTATTATTGCCTGAACTAGTTAATTTATTACCTGCATAGCTAGACTGGTTCTGATTTACTGTTGTCGTAGAGGTAAGAGTTTCAGTCTTGGTCATTTTATAAGAATGTATTTACCTCTTTGGTTTTCCTATCTGCCTTCCTGAAAATGTGGGGTTTCCTCTCCATCCTAGCTTGCTCATACCTACTCTGTTGGTGTAGTAATTAAATGCATGGATTATACTTATTATTAACTTACTATTAATTGCTCTTTCTAAATAGATGACAGCGAAATAAATTTTATTTAAAGTAAAAATAATGTATTTAAGTTAGATTAATTCTTGCTAGCCTTATGAAAGGAAATATCTTGAAAGTAACTTGTACTATGATTTGTAATTTATCATTTTCTAACATATTCCTTAAAATGTATATTTTATTTTTAATATCTATAATTTTTGTTGTCAATTTTGATTAATTTATATTTTTTAAACTTTCTAAAAGGGGTTTTCCAAATAAGGTAACATGTCATCATAACATTTTTTTCAATGTTGTGTTTACATTTACTATCCTATGTGCAGTCGAGTTTTAAGAATTTTTTTAAAATAAAAATGTTTGTAGTTTGATTAAAATATAATAATTTTCAATTTTTATTCGTCTGTTTTCGAAAGAAGTTTGTTTACACGATTATTTAAAACATGAGTTTTTTACTGTGCTACGTCTCAAGACATGATCAGGCTATACGCGTGTATGGTATTTACGGTAATGTGCTTGTCCTGAGAAAAATATAATTTTGAAGAAATATATTCACAGTTGCGTGTAGTTAGAGCGGAAAACCATTTAAAAAAATATCCTTTCTACACATGGACGATACTTTAACCCAGACACCTTACTTACTTAATAATTCACTCACTCTATGACATTAAGAACTCGAAAGTTCACTGCCACACTTACAAAAGTACAACACTTTTCTTATCTTGAGTTATTTCTAACCAGGCCCACTCATTACACCCTGTCTCTTTATTGAGCTAGTTCTATCCAGTCCACCTCATTACACCCTATCCCTATCATGAGCTAGTTCTAACCAGTCCAGCCCATTACACCCTCTCCCTAACTTGAGCTAGTTCTATCCAGTCCACCTCTTTACACCCTTTCCCTATCTTAAGCTAGTTCTATCCAGTCCACCTCATTACTCCCTATATTTATCTTGAGCTAGTTCTATCCAGTCCATCTCATTACACCCTCTCCCTAACTTGAGCTTGTTCTATCCAGTCCACCTCATTACACCCTTTCCTTATCTTGATTTATTTCTATCCAGTCCACCTCTTTACACCCTATCCCTAGCTTGAGCTAGCTCTATCCAGTTTACCTCATTACACCATCTCTCTTTCATGTCCATTCTAATATTTTCCTCCTATCTGCATCTAGCCCTTCTAAATGGCCTCTTCCCATTGTGTTTGCCATTTAAATACACTGAACAAGGTTCTAGATTCTCCCATTCACGCTGTATGGCCTTGCTATCGCAATCTACGAGACTTCACTATCATAACAATGTATTGTGATGAGTACAGGGTATGTAACTCATCATTATGTAACATCCTCCACTTCTCAGTAGCCTACTCCCTTTTTGGGCCAAATATCTTCCTAAGCACTCTTCTTTTTTTTAAACCCCTAAATTGGCTTTTGTCATGTAAGATAAAAGACCACGTTTCACAACCATAAGACTGAATGATCTCGATAGTTATACTGCGTGTCCACTGGTGCTTATGTTTGAAGTTTAATCTATGAGGAAAGGATGAGGAGGAAATGAGCTTCGCCACAGCTTATAGAGGGGATGGGTTCACCACAGTGATAGACCACATATGGGAAACCACCTAAATTGTACAAAGCGGAAATTTGGAGCTTCCCCTTCCCCTCACCGGCAATTCGTTCTATGACGAGCCGGTTGGAAACCAACTGCCGCCGAGCGATGGACCGACGGGATGGCTTTCCAATGTACCTTGTAACAAGCTCGAACTAAAGAAATAGTTTCAAATACTGCTTTCACAAGTTCCTGGAAGATGAAGTTAAGCGTTGGTTGCTCTGCAGAAAGAACTAACTCTTTTATCAAGTTAAATTGTAGAAATTATGATATTTTATCACCGTATCTTACTACCTGTTCAGGTGACATGTTAATCTAATGGGATAAGGATGAGGAAGGAAACATGTTGGAAGTAATTTACCATCATATGTTTGGGAAGAGAACTGAAAACAATCTAGCATACTTTTATTTTAATTATTTTAAGTATTTAAATTTAATTTTCTGGACAGACTCATTATATCAGGACACGAGAATGTTCTATGCATGGGAGTGAAAGTGCTTGAAATTTTGCTTGTAAAGGTATTTTCACATTCCACAATCGATATGGGACCGATGGCTCTATTTCCCCTCCGAAGGAAGTTGTGCTACGGATTTTTAGCTCTCAATAAAATTCTGTTGACCTCATCTGGGTTTAAACCCACATACACTGGGTCCTGAGGCGAGCACTTTACCCTAAGACCTTCGAGGTCTATAAAAGTGGTCTCAAACTCTAACTAGTTGAAGAGCCAGATTTACGAACGCGGGGTGCTCTACAGGCGTCTTACTACCCGTCGTGAGTATGCACATTTTAATAAGCTATTGGGTAAGGCGGTGGTTCTCAATGTGGGTTACGGGCCAGGAAGTTTGAGGGTAAACTAAAATATTTGAATAATGGTGGAAATAGCGACATATTCCAGCAGTGTTAGACAAAAAATCAGTCAAATGTTATTAAATTAACGATATGTCAAGGGGCAGTGCGGGTTTTCTTCTATATTTGGCGTTGAGAAAATCGTTTCAATTTCAGACGTAAAAGATTTTTTATAATTATTAATAAATTATGAAATAAATTTAACGTGTTAGTTTTTATTGTAACTTTCGCTTTTTGAATGTAAACATATATTACACCCCATTATTACATTGTTTTTAATTCCATTACTAGCCCGTTCATTTTCAATTGCAACAAATAATTTAGAACTAACTACTACTGTAGTAATTAAACATTTTACTAAAACTAAGGGCACAATTTATGGAAATGGGCTGCCTAGGGGTACGCAAGTGATAAAAGGTAGGGAACTGCCGGTGTAAGGGATGAGAAAGATGTAATTTAGGATAAATGCACATGCATTTGAGTGAAGGGAATGCGGGAAATCTTCTAGAAACTGTACGTTGGCTGGAATTCGAACTCTGGCCTTTCTGACACCATCAAACTCCACCAGAATATCCTTATGTTTAATTCATTACCTACCAATGTGAGTCTATACTAAATATTTGAAACTATGTATTTAAAATCTTTAATGTATATTTAAAATATTAAACTTGTAATTTCCAAGATTTTTATGTGGTTAGGGAAATACTCGAAGCATTATTTATTAAATTATGTAAATAAAAACTCGTACAATCAAGTATTTAAGTGTTAAAAATTAATAGTATATCGTTTAAAATAATTAAGAGTTTTTTGATAATCAAAATTATCCACGCACTTAAATTCAACCATTACGTGTTTTTTTTTTAGTAGATAACGCTGGCAGGATAATAAAATAACAGTATTGCAGACAAGCGGCCCGGTCCGATAGGTCTAAGTCTCATGGTCCGGATGCGGCCCACGGGCCGTTTGTTTTCAAACCCTGATATAGATACATATTTGAGATCTGTATATTTTAATATCCTTTGATATACCGCTGGCTACCCGTCTAAAATAAACGTGCATTTACACATGAATATTGAATTTTTGAGGAAATGTACCATAATTTTCGTGGAGAAAAATTGGAAAAATATTTTTAGGAACAATCATCTTCATTATGCGTGATCGAATATCGAAGCTTGACTTTCTGACCAGACGATATTGACACATCAGTGCATGCGCCTACCACTTTTGGTTTCACTATTAGTGAACTACTATAAAGAGTGGACATTCTTAGAGCTATTTATTTGAACACATGAATTATTGAGTAAAACAAGGGACAAATTGTTATAAAAGTACTAACACAAATACAGCCGATAATATTTAAATCTATGTAATGTCAGAAATATCTGTTACATTTTTAATTTAAATATGTGACATCCAAATAGATATGTTGTATTTACAGATTCATATATGGTGACCTGGCGGTCTAGGGGTAAAGTGTCAGACTCCTGATCTGGGTGTCTGGGGTTCAATCCTCGGTCCCGGCACAGATCTATATGATTGCCAAACACTTCCTTCACCTTTGACAAAACCTGTATTAATCACAACTTGTGAATGTGTGGAATGCCAGGCCTCCACCGTGGTTCGGATTCCACGTTAAACTGTAGGTCCACCATTTTATCTCACAATCACCTTACAATTACACATCAACATACGTTCGTACAACCCGTACGGGTAGTAAGTCACGGTGATAATAATAATAATAATAATAATAATAATAATAATACATATTCATTTAAAAGGTGAATAAATTGGCAGTGGTTATTCATAACATCGAGAAATTAAAATGCTCTAAGTTTTGCGTTTACAAATTTGCACGACCTTCAATATTAGTGGTTCTTTTCTGACATTTATCTTTACTGTCATGATCCCTACTTTACTATGCGAACATATACATTTTCCCCTTTTGAAGCCCGAACATTCCTAACAGAGCTGAGTAATTGAGAAAGTTTCTTGTACTTTCCCGTGTGGAAGCTTCAACATAAATCCTTACAAATTACTCTTACTGCCAGAGTTATCGGTTCTGGTGTCGCCAGACTGTTATCAGTGGTTACCAAATACACGGAATAAACATCTCGGAGAAATGGATGTCATAACGTCTTTGGCAATACGCTAAATATGTTAATAACAATTTAACAGAACCACCTAGGTGGCCGCATAGTCTAAGACGTATTTTATTTCAGCATCGTGTCTTACTACTCGTTTAGGCTACACGCTTATATAATAACTACGTTAATGGTATTAGGGATTAGGAAAGTTATATTTAGTGTAAGTTTACCCGCATTTGCATTAAATGAGAGTAGAAAATTGTTTTAAAAACTATTCTTACTACACCCAACCGAGATTCTAACCTCAATCTCCCCGTCATTGGCAGTCTGGTCTACTGTGAGGGTAGTGCTCTACACCATTCAGCCACCGAAGAGGGTCTCAATAAGGTGTCACTCTCGCAATAAACTAGACTCCCTATGACGGGGAGATCGGGGTTCGAATACCGTTTGAGTGTGCTGAGGGTGGTTATTTCCTAAATAATTCTCCAATCTTCCTCCACGCAAATAAGGGTGCATTTCCTCTAAATTAAACCTTCCTCATCCATATTACATTATAGTAATTAGTAAGTAAGCGTGCAACCCAAACGGGTAGTAAGACTCGATGCTAGGAAAAAAACAATAAAACAAACATATATATATATATATCTTATCTTATATATAAAATTCTCGTGTCACAATGTTCGTTCCCGTACTCCTCCGAAACGGCTTGACCGATTCTCATGAAATTTTGTGAGCATATTGAGTAGGTCTGAGAATCGGCCAACATATATTTTTCAAAACCCTTAGTGATAAGGGTTGTCCACCCTTAACATTTTTCTATAATTTTTAGACATTTTTTTAATATATTTTTTTTTTATTATGTCGCATTAAAAAATACATACAACCCTAAATTTTTACCCTTTTATCACCAACCCCTATTTTTTAATAGCCATTTTAGTAATTTAATCATTTTTCATCCCCGGTCGATAACTGATCAATCGTCATGTGCCAATTCAATTCAAACGTATTCAGTTTCCGATTAGATTGGCATTTGCAATGACTATCAACAAATCCCAAGGTCAAACGATGTCTATTTGTGGCTTAGATTTGAGAACACCATGTTTTTCACACGGACAATTATACGTGGCATGCTCTCGAGTGGGTAAACCATCCAGTTTGTTTGTGTTAGCTAAAGATGGACTAACAAAAAATATTGTTCACGCTATGGCATTAAGAGATTGATATTGTTTGTTAGTGTTACTGTCGTAATTGATTAATTAATGATATATAATTTTAAGGAATAAATTATAATAACTTAAAAATAATGTTTGCCTTTTGTTATTTTTATATTCCCTCATCGTTCACAGCGCTCCATGCCTATTTCACGCATATACCACATTCTTACACACTTACAATAAGTAAGCTATTTTTTGTCTACACTAGAAATTACTTAAAAATTATTTATATGGCAAAACAACGTTTGCCGGGTCAGCTAGTATATATATATATATATATATATATATATAATGAGTATGTCGTAGAGTTTGTTGACGACCTAATATGTGCAGCAAGTATCTCGAAAGCTCTTTATACAAGAAAATCTAGATATTTGGAAGCTGAACAGTTCAAGAAAGAGACACTCTTGATCCATGCCATTTTACCTAAAGGGATCAATTTGGAGTTAACCGAGAAAAAATCGATAGCAAGTAAAATAAATATTGTATGATACAACCGCACAAACTTTCCCATACAGTGTACTATAGTGGCTTGGAGCTATATTTTCAAATAAATAGGTTTTTAATAAATTACTCTTAAACGAAATTTTAACCAAAAAAAAAGTAAAAAGTTTTATATTTCCTATAACAGCTTTCAGGTGACCTGGTGGTCTAAGGGTAAGGTGTCGGACTTCTGTGCTGGGGGTCCGGGGTTCAATCCTCGGTTCTGGCACAGATTTATCTGATTACCAAATCCTTACTTCACCTCTGATAAGAAATATTGTGAATGTGGGGAATGCCAGGCCTCCACCGTGGTTCGGACTCCACGTTAAACTGTAGGTCCTCCATTTCATCTCACAATCACCCTACCATTACACATTAGCGTAAGTGCGTATAGCCCGAACGGGTAGTAAGACGCGGTGCTAATAATAATAATAATA
>CABEEJ010000353.1:51893-70160 GCA_901482245.1 Timema douglasi
TTATACACTTTTTTTTTTTTTTTTTTTTCATTTCAATAATATGTACACTCTGTTATTGCTGCCTATGTCTTAGATCACCGAATTACACTATGGACTTATAGTATAAGCTATACCATAGCGCGACCAAGCAAGGTAGGCTTGCTATCTTTCAAGGTAAATAGAAGGGTGCATATATATTTATATTTACGAAATGTGTATTATTCTTAAAAATTAATATTAAATACTTTTTATACTTATAATTCGATATCGGTGTTCTTGGGGTAAAATACTCACCTCAGGGCCCAATGCTTGAGTGTTCGAACCCAGCCGGAGTCAACAAATTTTTATTAAGTGAAAAAAAATCCATAGCACAACTAAGGGGAATAAAGCCGTGTGTTCCATGTTTCCAGCTAAATTGTTAGGTTTTTTCACTCTCGCTCCTAGAAATTCTCGCATGCTGATATAATCAGTCGGTTCAGAAAGTGCACGTTAAATACCATATATAAATGAAAAAATAAGGGAAATATACTTGTAAACTATATAATGTTTGTTTTTTTCTGGTTCATCTGTGTTAGATGAGTTTTCGAGTTTTCGAGATAGGACCGATCCAACTTGGATCATAGCAACTCATCTGAATTATAAATAAGGGGATAAATGTTATTAATTGCCAGACAAAATATAAATATATTGACTTTTTTTTTGCGTTTGATTTGTTTGAAATTCAAATAGGTTTTATTTATTGAATAGAGGTCACTGCTCTAAAATGTGTTTTTTTGTGTGTGTACGCCACGCCTTAATACCTTTTTGGACTAAATGAATATTTTCACTAATGGGCTAGGAAAAAATAAGTTATAATTCGGAGTAAATGTGGCTTCATTTGTGTGAAGAGAGATTTGAAAACTATTCACGAAAATTCACCATCAGTACACCCCACTGGGATTAAGGCAATCATTGGCAGTACAGTATATTACGAGAGTAATGGCTTAGACCATGCGCCCACCGAAGTATATAAAAGATAATTGACTCAGTTGTTTGTCCCTTTGCGAGATTTTTCATTGGGATTATAGCTAGGTGTTTTCCAAATTAATTGTTTGTTGGATCAACAACGAATTAATTGGCTGATTGATCTATATTGCAGAGAATGCGCCGGTGGGACGTAATCATCTGACTGTATTTGTTATTAATTATTTTCCCATTGCCTGTTTGATGTATATATTCTACATGAACAAACACATTATTAAGTTCATGATATGTCTGCATACTGTTGATTTATTTTGAAATAATTTAACTTAAAATAGAATTCATTTGTTTTCTATTTAAAGTTAAAAAATAAATAATAATGACATGTATAGGAAATTTGTTTCATTCTGTATAAGTTTTATTTATTAATACAGCAAGGTTATGCTAGGTTTGATTAGGTTCGCAGTACTCAATCCACCTTAAAAGTGAAATCTAACAGCAAAGTAGCAGTGCCCAATGTACTGTACCTTGGGAGGGTAATCGTACTGTAAGTTAGTAGTGCCCAATGTACTGTATCTTGGGAGAGATATCGTACTGTAAGTTAGTAGTGCCCAATGTACTGTATCTTGGGAGAGATATCGTACTGTAAGGTGGTAGTGCCCAATGTACAGTACCTTGGGAAGGAAATCGTACCACAAGATAGCCAGTGCCCAATCCACCTGCACCCTTTGTGTAGCCCTAGCCTTACATCTGGGCACTCATGCGCTCAGGCAGTCAATAGAACCAGCGGAAAGTTACTACGACTAGTATCCCGCGTTAATTTCATTGATCTTCGTCCGTTCACTCTAGGCCCGACTCCCAGTGGAAAAGTACTAGATCCAACTTCTTCAATAGCACGCATCATTAGTCTCACATACAATTTTGGTTGACTGCGTTACTGACTGAAGGAGCATGAATAAGGATGCTGATCATAGAAAAAAACAATTTCAGTGGCCGCATGGTCTAAGGCATCAATCTCTTGTTAGACAGGCCTGCTGATGATGGGTGGGTTGGGGTTTAAATCCCGGCCCAGGTCTACTGAAGCTGTTTTTTACTAAATGGTTACTAAATGGTCTCCTTCCATAACAATGTGGATAGATTCACTAAAATGTGTCCTTCCCTATTCCTAACCCATTAGAGTAATGTATTATATATGTGTAAAACTGAACAGGTAGTAGTAATATGTGGTTATTAGAAATATTAACTGCAATTATTAAAAAATATTATATAAAAGGATCATCATATCTCTAGTCATTGAAACTTTTGCGACTATTGTATAATTTATCTAAACACAATAAAAAAATAATTTTCAAAATAAAAAATGTGTATAGTAAAATGCTTATAAAATAATAAGTATGAATTTTTAGTCATATTAATCACTTTAATTTAATAATGGTCAGGAATTTTTAAAACTTAAGTTGATAGGTAAAACTTTAATGTATTTGGAAAATTGAATAATTTACTAGGCTTGTGTTAAATTAAAAATAAATGTTATATGAAAATTAAATAATATGAAGATGGTTTTATTAAGAATGAAAAAAAATAGTGGAGCTTAAGATCATAATCTGAAAAAGCTATATTTTTTAAAAAAGAAAGTTAGTAAACTACTAAAAAGTTTACAAATAAATAGCTTAAATTTATCCTAAGAACTAGGCTAATGTTTTTATTCTGTAATTTAATTGACGTATTAATACACACACATAAAATAAACTATCATTAGAAAACAATAACCAGTTTATACATTGAGCAATGAGGCTTCTATAATTGGCTGTTATTATTTAAAATTCAATGAGTATCCCTACATTCCATTTGATTTACTGGTAATCCCATGCAAATGGGCATTACTCATTACTGAATGACACATCTAGAAGTGCGAATAAACACCCCTATATTGTTAATGTACGAATTGAGATAAAAAAAACTAATTATAAAGGTTTTTACCAAGTTTTAGCCCATTCGGTGAAATAGTTTCAGATCTTGCCCAAGGTAGAGACAGACGGAATTGCGAAAACTTCTTTTTTGGTTTCAGTGGGTTATTAAACGTCGTCATTTATCAAAATCTTGAGTTCGATTTTTCTTTCTCTCTGAGGTTTCAAGAAAAACTAAAAATAACTGCTCAGGTGTTCAAACTAGGAATATTTTAGTGAAAAATTATACCTAGAAAGTACTCGTGGAACGAACATTTTAGTATGTTAAATTTACCGACCTGTTGACAAATGCGTAGTGCGAGTTAACTGTAGTAATATAAAATGTATAGGTATTCACTTTGTTCTCGATGATAACTGTCTAGGAAGTTTCCTCCTGCGTAATCCAGACACCAAGACATGGTTAAAGATGTAGGCAGCATCACTACCGTTGGGACAAGCTGGTAATTCCATAAAATGATACCTCGACTTAATTGGAGGTCTGGCGGAAACAAATTCTAGCCTTCAACAAAATGGCTCTATTATACGTAGTAAATACTACATAGACCAGCGATAAAACTCTCTTCGTTGATCGAATAGTCTAAGGCATCAATCTCGCAATGGACTGAACTGCCTATTACCAAGATATCGGGGCTTGAATCCCGGTCATCTATACTGAGGGGTGATTTTTTCTAAATGATTTCTCACTCTCCTTCTACGCAAATGCGAGTACACTTTCTGCATGCTTAACCTTCCTCATCCCAAACACATTAACGTAATTTTATTAGCACCACGTCTTACTACTAGTTTGGGTTATACACATATGTACTAATTACATTAATGGGCTAGGGATTTGGAAGGTTTAATTGAGAGGAAATGCGCCCACATTTGGGAGAAGGATAGTGAAAAACCTACCTCATTACACCCGACTGGGAACGAACACCAATCTCCACATCTTCGGCAGTCTAGTCCAACACGATATTATCGTGTTAAACCACGTGGTTAACGTAATTAGTACATATTATGCACACAATCCGAACGGATAGTAATACGCGGTATTAAAAATAAACAGGGCTAAAACTTAAGGTGGGAGTGCAGGAAACGTGAGTTAGGGGCCGTGTTTTCGCAGTTTTTATTGCAA
This sequence comes from Timema douglasi, assembly GCA_901482245.1. Taxonomy (NCBI): domain Eukaryota; kingdom Metazoa; phylum Arthropoda; class Insecta; order Phasmatodea; family Timematidae; genus Timema; species Timema douglasi. Next base: position 55,917 of record CABEEJ010000353.1, read on the forward strand.
AATATTTATTTAGCCAAATAAAGTAAAATATTAATCCAGTAGAAACATAGAGATTAATTTTCTTCAGATTATGATAACAACAGTTGTTGAATATTTGTCATGAGCATAGTGGAATAATTGACAAACTTTTTAAGTGAAGTAAAAAATTATCATAAAATTCCAGGACACCCTTGACAGATATTCAAGAACTGTTGATATCACCATGTGAAGAAAATTAATATCTTTGTTTCTGTTGTAGAAAGACCGTTATATTAGCTCAGTTGGTATCGTGTCTGTATATGAGTTAAGCTTACAGGGTTCGATTCCTGACATAGTCAAATAATTCATCATTGGTGAAATATGGGTTTCACCTTTCACGTTGATGAATTAGCAGCCAGGGGATGGATGTTGTGTCTGTTCTAGATTTAAGTATGTTTATAAGTCGTGTGATGATATAATGAGTCGTATAAAAAAGTTCACGTTAAATACCTTAAAATAAATCAAAATTCAATGCAAAAATATTTAAGTCCTTTTCACAAAATAAATATATTTCTATTTCGAGCGTGGCTTGAACTCTTTACACTTCCACCTTAAAATTGAACCCCGTAAGAATAATGGTCGGTGTTTCAGTACCTAATTCATAACTAATTTCATTTAAAAAAACTATTACCGTGTTCACTACCAATTACTATCCTGGTGACTATTACGAATACTAGTAGCTAACAATGGTATTAGTTCTGAAAATTGACACCAGGACACGAGAATCGAACCTGGGACCCTTGGCTTAGTACGCCAATGCTCCAACCACTGAGCTATCCAGGAATAGTCTCATGTTCACGGTCATTCTTCACTATTAGTGTTTAATATCGTAGTAGCATGACTCATAGTTTTCAACGATATTTTATTACAGAAAAATGTGCAGAAGGGATATTATAGCAGATTGATTGGTTATTTTCTTGTCTTTTAAACAAAATAAAAACTAAATATTGTCAATGTTTTGAAAATCTTATTTGGAGGAAGCAGTGTCAGATCCAAAGAAAGGGGGGCGGGGCAGTTGGGATTAACACCCCCTTTCTCTGATTCAAAACTATATTATTTTATTTTATTTGAGGTATTTAAAGTGCACTTTCTGAACCGACTGGTTATATCAGATCACAAAATTTATATTATCGATAGCGAAAGGTCCTATCAATTTTGCCAGTAACTGAATTTTTACATACCTTCAAGGGCTCTTTTACATCTCACAATTACCATGGGACCGACGGCTTTAACTCCACTCCGGGGGAAATCCTGCTACGGATTTTTATCACTCAAAAAAGGTCCGTCAACCCCAGCTGGGAGTGAACCAACGAACATCAGGTCCTGAGGAAAACACTTTACCCCAAGATCACTGAGGTCAGCTCTAAAATAAACAAACATATTGAAACGTATACCTTAATGTTGTAAATAGCTGACTCCTATATGCTGCGTACAACAACGGCAGAAGAATATCTTTCAGCCACGTTAAACTGTAGGTCCATTTCATCTCTTAATCACCCTACTATAATCACACATTAGCGTAAGTGCGTATAACCCGAATAGGTAGTAAGACGCGGTGCTAATAGTAATAATAATAATATTAATAGCTTTCAAGTCTTTCATTACTACATCTCCACCATGATGTTCCGCTAGAAGTGAACAACGATGTTAAAGGTGGTAATCGCAGATTATAAATTAGTGTCTAAAAATAAAATCTTACTGTAGTTAGTTTACTAAGTTTACTGTGCTATAAGAGTATTTGTAGCAAAATACATTATTTCTATACTAATACTAAAACATTACAGGCATATTTGAATATATATTACTTTTAATATGAAAGTGAAATTTTCTACTTTATTTTTATTAAAATAACAAATTTGTTAATCAAAATGGTGTTTGTTCTTACAAGTCTTCTATTTATTATTAGAATTAACTAAAACTATAATTATAAACCAGCAGTTTTATTATTTTTGAGTTTATTATTAATTAAAATTAAATAAACTATACTTGAAAAGGCCTATTGGAGGAAGGAGCTTTAATTAAATGTGTTTTAAATCTATATTAATTTATTTTTTAATCCAAATTGTTTCATAATATATAGCTTTCTAATTTATGCCTTCACAAACATTATCTTTTGAATAATTTTATTTTCGTTTATATCTTTTGTTATGAGGATAATTATGAAAACAATGGCAGTGTGATTGTGTCTCTTATTTTATAAGTAGTTACATTTTTATTTTATGATAGCTGTCATTGTTATTTGAGAATGTTAATTTATTGAATTAACTACGAAAATATGGCCTGTGTAAATGTGGAATAGGTAGGTGGGAGGAGTCTGTTAGAATAGGCTAGTTTGCCAGAAAAATATAGGCTTGGGGCCTATCTAAAATGTGAATAAAAATGCTGTGGTCATGTTTGAGAATTAGGTCCACAGCTATAAATTTCCCTATAGGTACTCTTAGCTACAAATATTTTTTTTGTTGATTAAAATTTGAGAGTATTTTTTTTAAAAGGCACATTAAAATATTTTTTCAGTAGTGTGCTTGGTTCAAATTTTCAGAATGAACAAATTGCTGCATGTGCACCCACACATTCCATGTGGCAAATGTACTCTTCAATAATCATGAAAGAAGTATTACCTCATCTTTCTAAAACAATATTGAGCGCAGAAGGTGAAGTCAAAAAATATTTGGATGAACCACTAAAACCATCTACCTGTAAAATAATTTTATTTTGAAAAAAAAAAAAAGGACTAATTACCCAGTCTTAAGATGCTTACAAAAAAGTATTTGGGCTGTCCACCAGAAACTGTTTTTCCTGAAAGGTTGTTTTCAACCTCGAGTTTTATTTGCGACAAAAAAAAATTCCTTGGATCTAGAAAGAGTCAGAATGCTTGTTTTTTTTTAGACAAGAATATTAGATGCTTGAAAAAAGACAATTAGGCCTCAGTGGCCTATGCAGGATTGTGAAGTACGGGGTTTAAAGGGGTTTTGTTCCTCCAAATGACGGAGGAAATTTTTTTTAGCATTATATACATCTAAAAGCTTTTTTGAAGGTTTTTTAATAGTATTTGTTGACTTGATAATTTTTTAAAATGTTTTTGCTATTATAAATGTGTCATTAACATTTTATGGAAACCCTCCCACTTACCACCATATTTTATATGTAAGCTATTAGTTTCACTCAATTAAAAATGGCATTTATATTGTGTTTGTAAATAGTGTGCGACTAATATTTTTTAGTATTTTTATTTTCTTGACAAATATGTCAATATATAACCTGACAAATATTTATAATAATATTCTGTAACTCTGTAACTAGCCTACTAATTTTATATTCTAATGTGTAAATAGAAATCAGATAAAGCTGTGCCGGGACCGAGGATTGAGCCCCGGACCCGCAGCACAGAAGACCGACACCTTACCCTTAGACCACCAGGTCACCTAAATAGCCAAATTGACTAGTTATCGTATTTTGACACATTGAAACAAACTAAATATTTTTCTTTTAACCCATTTTCTCTTCTTATAAGATGAGGATACATTCAATTTCATGTTGAATGGTTTCAAAGAGGGTATCGAGGATATGAATTGATAGTATCGAGCGAGGTATTGGAATCGAGAAAAGTATGTATCGACCCACCACTAATAAACACTTTAAGCAAGTTGGCCAAAATTTGGAATAAATTTTCGAAATGAAACGAATGTGATTCTTTTGAGTTGAATCGAGAAGATTTTACAAATAAAACATTAATAAACAAAATATAGTATATAAACCCATTATTTTTTCACATTCTTCCCTTTCCATAGAAAAACCAAGATGAGTCTTCTTCTTTCTGTAGATACTTTGTCTTGAATGTATTAATGTTATTTCTACGCTCTTTTTTTAGCCTTCTAATTCTTCTAAAGTTACCATTTCCGGTAAGTTTGAGTTTTATCTATTTATGATATTGTTAATATTTTAAATGGACACCTATATAAATACTTATTGTAACAATATTATGAAGCGTATAACCAAACGTGTTGTAAAAGACAGTGCTAAAAAACAATAATATTATATCCATGGAGAACTGTTTGGTTACACGTTAAAAGACGTATTGTTCTAATAGTATTGTTTAAGGTTATAAAACGTCTACCACTGAATGGAGATACTAATACACAGCTAGGTGTGTGGTTTTCTTGTTTAATCCTGATTTAACTTGAATAGATTATATTGTTTACTTTAATAACGCATTGTGAACGGATTGATAGGCTTGAAAGGTTTTGTTTCGTAAACAAACACAAAACATAATGGGCTATTGGAGCTGTATGCTACCTTAATGGGAAGTGATAGATATTATATGAATAGGAAGTTTTTCTCGTCTAAAGAGGATGAATATGATGTACAAGAAACCTTTTGTTAATACTTAGATGACGTCTGATGATATCTAAAACGGATTCTGGCATTTTTTTTAAAAATATCAGTATGACTAAAAACTTCGTTACCAATGATAATGTCTGATTGGTGTAGTTGAAGCTATTTTACGAAACGAGTTGCTTATAAACTTGACGTACCTAAGTATTATAAACACAATCACACTTAGACGTTAATATACTGTTCAAAATAGAAAAAATAGAAGAAAATAAACATCTTTGACGAATTAGCATAGCTAGTACATAGTACGTACAACCCGAACGGGTAGTAAGACGTGGTGACGAGAAAAAACTTCAAATTTATAAAATGAGTGCGTTTTTGCCTGGACAAGTGTGTCTATATCTAAACAACCTACCTCAGATTAGGTAGTAAAAGGCTGTTATTATTAAATAAATATATTAAAACAGTATTTATTACATGGGTTAGTTGATTAATAAAAAATAAAGGTCAAATTATCAGTGCCATGGCAAGATCCATCCCAAATAATAATGTTGGTCTGAAGTTTTTTAATTTTCTTTTCCCGTGCATAACTATCAAAGTAAAGAGACTATAGTAGATTGCATTCACTAGTTGTATCCAATTCAGTTGCCTTTATTAATATAACGTAGGGTTTGGATGTTTATGACATCTAATATTTTTAGTTTCAACTCGAATTTAATGTTTAGTGAACTATAAACATTTTTTATGCTACCTTGATTTCAAATATACACATTTTATTTGGCATTAAAGTACATATTTTGAGCAGTTTTCGATTTTAGGTCATATTTACACAATTTGGGGAGCATAAAGTCATATTTCGATTAAAATTACTTAAATAACTGATATTTCTAATTTATCTCTCGCTTCACATTTTATATTGTATAGGCTCTGCTAGTTATTTTTAGAATGTTTATGTGAATAAGTTGTGAGCTTGTCAGATCAATAATGAAATATGTGTCTGCTAATTTCTTTTACTACAAGCTACTTTCATGGTTTGACGTATATTTTTAATAATATTAATTATCATTAACATACATTTTTAGGGAATATTTGTTAATTTTTACATCATATATTGGTATTTTTAACGGAATATTTGCATGCATATTTCGCGATTCTTAAGGTCATAAACATCCAAGCCTTAAATATAGGCTAAGAATAGGGCCTATATAATTTAAGTTTTAATACACACACTAAAATTTCTCAGTGACATTTTTAATAACGTTTATTAAGTCCATACTATTTATGGGTTGGAGGGTTTTTATATATTACGACACCATAACAATGTCCTTAAAATATTACAGTAAGGCATTCAAAAGCGTTTAGCTTTCTCAACACGCGCGATTATGTAATAGCCGGCATAGTTCTAATCTTTCTTGTCGCGTAAAAATATGCACAGTAGTTATTTGAATATGTTCTTAGTTTAAGTTTACACTTTGAGAATTTGGAACATAAAAAAGGCATAAAATTGATATACTATGTGTAACTGTATTAGTGAATAGATCTAGTTGTTACAAAATTAAGATGTACTGCAGTTTTTGAATGGGTGCTTGTTTTCTAACTATTTTTTTAATTATTTTTGAGGTTTGCTAATAAATGCATATGTTAATTTTTAACATAAAATTATGAATGAATAAATCAATTCATTAATTTAATTTTTTGGTTTAGAAGATATGATACTGAAATATGATTCTACCTACTTACTCTATGGCATTTAGCACTCTAAAGTTAATTACCACACATACAAACCTACCTTGAGCTAGTTATATCCAGTTCACCTCATTGCACCCTGTCCCTATCTTGAGTTAGATCCATCCAGTCCACCACATTGCACCATACCCCTACCTTGAGTTAGTTCTATCCAGTCCACCATATTGCACCATATCCCTATCTTGAGTTAGCTCTATCCAGTCCACCTAATTACACCCTATCCCTATCTTGAACTAGTTCTATCCAGTCCACCACATTGCACCCTATCCCTATCTTGAGTTAGATCCATCCAGTCCACCACATTGCACCATACCCCTATCTTGAGTTAGTTCTATCCAGTCCACCATATTGCACCATATCCCTATCTTGAGTTAGCTCTATCCAGTCCACCTTATTACACACCTATCCCTATCTTGAGTTAGTTCTATCCAGTCCACCACATTGCACCCTGTCCCTATCTTGATTTAGTTCTATCCAGTCCACCTCATTACACCCTATCCCTCCCTTACAGCAGACGAGAGACTGACAACTTTCTAATCGAGTAAAATAGCATGAAATAGAAATGATGATCTTAATAATATTTAAATATAAATTGGGACTCTGTGATCAGTTTTTAAATAGTATTTTAAGATTTGACTTAGGCTATGCCCTTTCATTTATACAAACATTAACATTTTTTGGTAAGATTAGTGTTGTGTAAGGAAACGTTTATATTATTTTCAAATAATATATAAAAATAATCTAATTGTAAAAGGATTTTTCGCAAAAAAATAATGTTTTTAATAAAATACAGCACTAACTATAAATAACATTATAATAAAATTCCTTCACATAATATCAATTCTTATCACATTAATTGTAGATTTAGCACCTATATTTAAAATTTCCTTGTTCGACTCGATAGCAAAAATAAAACGCATGTTTCAGAAAAAAAAACATTTTTTATTGTTCATAGAGATTTTATCAGACCCACTAGTTAAATATAGCTACAAAAGTTTTAATATTTCTATTTTTTATTGTTTTTAACGCACACTTTCTAAAGCGGATGATTATATTAAAACACGAGAATTTCCATGAGTGAAAGTGAAAGGACCTACCAATTTTGCCAGCACAGGTATTTTCACATACCTTCAAGGATTATTTTACATGCCACAATCGGCATGGGACTGACGGATTTGCTTCCCCTCCGAAGGAAGTTGTGCTACGGATTCTTATCGCTCAAGTAAAATCCGTCAAACTCAGCTAAGTTTGAACCCACGAACATCTGGTCCTGAGGCGAGCACTTACCCAAAGACCACTGAGGTCGACCAACACGTCTCAATAATATGTATGAATGTTGTTTTGGAAACGTAAATTTGCATGAAACTAGCTTATATGAGTTTGTATTTCGAAGCAAATACAGTATATGAAAGTAGAATGTGTGGATAAAAAAGGGGGTAAATGTTGTTGACCAAAGTGTGAATAAAAGGAACATTAGGAGTTTTAAGATAAAAGAGAATGCATGGCTCGTTGTATAGATGTTGTTGAAGCCAAGGGATTGTGTAAGGATAGAGAAGTATGGAGAAAAATAGTGAGGATTGAATAGTTACGGATTTGTTTATTAGCTAATGGCAAAGTTTGTTACCTACTCCGTAAGGGAACGGCGTGATTAGGTGTGTATGTATGTGTATATTTCGTTCAATAATAAAATATTTTCAAGTGAAATAGATGGTTCCGACCGACCCTGGTCATATTTCTTGATACAGATCCAGAGGTGCCAGGATCACTACCCGACACTTCCACATTTTATGTCAATTAATGAATCTGGAATGGAGTCAGCTCAGCCTCATGAGGTTGAATTAGGAGTTAATTGGATAAAAAAAAAGTAGTTGATCCGATACAGAAAACTGAGGTTAACAGCCGGGTTCGTTGTGCTGACAACATGACACCCTCTATCATTAGAGATTGGTATTATATTCACCAACAGATGGTGTCTACTAGATCGGTATGGTTCTGTTTCTGTCTGACGCCATGGATTTTTTTTTATGTTCCAATGATCATAAATCAATTTTACATAGTTTTAAATACCAAAATTCCTATGTGATTGATCATGTGTTTCATAGATTGGCCCCATACGTTGCATTGAGACACTATTGTTTTATATAAGATTTAGCAACTGTCCCCGTGGTGTAGTGGTCAGTGCACCTGGCTACGAACCTCAGAGTCCCGGGTTCGATTCTCGGTGTATACCTGGGGTATTTCTCTCTTAAGGGGAGTTACCTCAACATTCACAAAGGTTTGTTTAGTTAGGCTTAAGTTAGGTCTAATACTCCCACTGGTCCACACCTCTTTATTAACTATCATCTCATTGCAGGTACGTGTAGAAATAGAGAAAGGAATTCTCTATGGTGTAGATAACCTCCATTGTTACACCCTGTACAACGCTCTATGCCACCAGGGTGGCGGGTAGTCTACACATAAGGTGACCGAACTGGAGGCTATTTCTCTCCCGGTTATTATATGCCATGCGCTAAAAGAAAAAAAAACATGTTTATTTATTTGATAGCTAGGGTTATCCCACCTTTGAGTCACAAATATTGACACCCTCAACTCCGTGAGTCACAGAAAAGAACCAATCAATATTTTACCTAGAAAAGTTTGCTTACATTTGAACAAATAGTAAATGTATGAATCCAATTCACTGGTCGAATGGTCAAAGTTATTATTATTATTATTATTATTATTATTATTATTATTATTATTATTATTATTAGCCTCGCGTCTTACTACCCGTTCGAGTTATACGGACTTTAATGTGTAATGGTAGGGTGATTGTGAGGTGAAATGGGGGACCTACAGTTTAACGTGGAATCCGAACCACGGTGGAGGCCTGGCATTCCACACATTCACAATTTATTATTAAGTCACGTCTTGTCAGAGGAGAAGGAAGGGTTTGGCAATCAGATAAATCTGTGCCGGGACTGAGGATTGAACCCCGGACCCCCAGCACAGAAGTCCAACACCTTACCCCTAGACCACCAGGTCACCAAAATGGTCAAAGTTGACACACCCGCGGTAGATTAGATTACCTCTGATGGTGAGATTAGGGTTCGAATCTCCTCTAGTTGTACTAAGGGTGTGTGTTTCTGATTTGTTTTGCCCTCTCCTTCCACGCAAATAGGGTACTCATCCTCAAAATTAAAACTTCTTCATGCTTAACGCAGTAATTAGTATATATGCATATAGCCCGAACGGTAAAAAGCAGTTCTTAGAAAAAAGTACGGGGATGCCAGAACCCACCTTACCTTGGTTTCACCACATGGTCACTAAACATATTATTAAAAAAATATCCAAATCGGCGTTCACATTGTCCAAGACGCGCGACTCGCTCTTTTACACTTAATGTTAGATTCATCAATTTGGTTTTTCGCTGATAATAAGGTGAGGGTTTAAATCCTGGCATCGTTTATTATTATTATTATTATTATTAGCTCCGCGTCTTACTACCCGTTCGGGTTATACGCACTTACGCTAATGTGTAATGGTAGGGTGATTGTGAGATGAAATTAAGGACCTACATTCACAAGATGTAGGCATCGTTTAATGAAGGTATATTGTTCCTAATTAATTTTTCCATATTCTCATAACATAAATGAGGGTGCGTTTATTTAAATTAGTACCTCTCTCGTCTATCCTCCAAATATGCCGATATCTCGGGTGATTAATAAGACGTGGTGAACAAACGAACAATATTCTGAAATAAATGGTAGAGCTATTATATTTGTTAGTTTCGGTTATGGTGGCTTCTAAATATTATTTTCTTTAAATTCAAAAATGACACTTGGACTAGGAAATTGAACCCGGGACCTTTGGAAATGTTCTTTCCACTGAGCTATCCAGGACTCATCCCGTGCTCAGGGTAGTTCTTCACTCATATTTTAAGGTAGAGTCTGTGATGGACGTTAGGAAAATCGTCAGCTGCAATTTATCGATCGAATGATCGAACCTGATCCGCTTCGGTGGCCGCGTGGTCTAACGCGCTACTCTCGCAGTATATTAGGCTGCCGATAGATCAAGGTTTGAATCTCGGTCGGGTGTATTGAGGGTGGTTTAAAAAAATCCACCCTCAACGCAAATTCGGGTTCACTTCCTATAAATGTAGCCTTATTATCCCTAAAATCATTAGCGTAATTAGTACATAAGATTATAACCCTAACAGGTAGTAAGACACGTTGCTAAAAGAAACTTATGCCCTATTCATCTAATACAACGCATAAACTTAACAAAGTTCAAATCTTCTTCAATGATCCCATGGTCTAAAATGTCACTCTCCCAATAGACTAGACTGCCAATGACAGGGAGATCGGAGTTCAAATCCCAGTTAGGTGTACTGAGGGTGGTTTTTCCCAGTGGTCAGAGGTCTAATACTTTGAATAGTTTGAAATATATACGTTCTACACAATAAAATATTACTACCTTAGCTTATTTTATATTTGAATTTGGTTTGCATTGCACGCCACAAGAAATATCACTTGAAATTGACTATACACTTTATTATTTTGAATAGACAGCTTTGTTAGGGTTAGAAATTATGATGTTCTCAAGGGTGACTATCGATCATCAGCTGGGAAAGAAAAGATAGTTCATTTCATTTGAAAACAAAGGGTCATCTTCGTAGTACGGTGCTATACTAAATACAAGACGACACCTACCGAGACCAGAATGGAATGAGCCTGTTACGCATTTGAAACTGGTCCATCCCAGGTGTGCCAAGTCTGACTATGAAACTGTTACATTCCATTCTGGTCTAGGTAGGTGTCGTCTTGTATTTACTATAGCATCGTACTTGAGGCGTACTAAGTCAGACTATGAAACTGGCCTAAGGTACAAACATTTCATGTTGATTATCAAATTATAATTCGGAGTTTGTAAAATATAGTTTACATCATGCGATAGTGCCCATTACTTAGAGTGTGCGTTCATCCAGGATGGCCCATGATATTACCGGTGTTTGGTAGGCCTACATTGCCCCGTATCAGTAAACCTAAATGTCCCAGAAAACAACCCAGATGTTAAAAATTAATCTTGTTTCAAGATAAAAATAAATTAATTAAAAATTGCTTCGTGGAATTGGCTACGTGAGCTACATTTGGAAACATGTTTAAAAATGCAGAATCTCGTTTAAGTCATCTTTCCATCCAGTTTGAACTTTTGCGCTATGGAAGCGTTACTAATGTTTACCGTCAACGAATGTAGCAAGCAACAGGAGGCATAGGTTATGTTCAGTAATCAATAACTTGTGACCTTAGAAAAATTCCCATTTGAGCTATAATACCTTTAAATTAATGGTTATTGTCATTACAAAATGCAATTTTTATTTTTTTTTCCTGTGAATATTTTACAAAATAAATCTATTTATTAATTTTTTTTAACAATCTTCCAGTCAAGTAATTCCATTTAAAATGTATATTATATTCAATAATACCAATGTAAAGTTTGTCAAAATTAGAAATTCATTCTGTAATATTTTATTTTATTTATTACAAATTAAATAAACGAAAATATATTTGTTAAATTATTAAGTCTGTTCGAAGCTTCGAAATTTTAATCTAAATATGAATCTTTATATGATTCATGTTCGATTCAAAATTACGAATTTTAATATATGAAAGATTCGAATATAATTTGAAATTTTAAACTAAATTGGACTCCCGATTTGAATTTGTTTTAATTTAATTTAAGATTTGAATATAAAAGCAAAACTTTTAATTTGTTAAACTTTTAAAGAAGTCCGCATATACAGTACATATTTGAATAGATAATTGACACCTGAAAATTTCGTAATGTTTATAATATTTTTTTCTTAGCACCACGACTTACTACTTGTTCTATACACATTATGTGCTGATTATGCTAATAAGTTAGAGAGGAGGAAACTTGAATTTAGAGAAAATGTACCTGCATTTGCGTGAAGGGAGAGTGGAAACCATTTTGGAAAAACCACCCTCAGTACACCCACCCGGGATTCGAACCCTGATCTCCCTGTCATCGGCAGTATAGTCTAACATGAAAGTGACGCCTTAGACCATGCGGCCACCGAAGCAGGTTATTAATTATTTGAATATGTTGTAGAGTACGTTATTTATTTTTTTATTGAACTCCATTAAAAAATTTTAGAAATATATAATTTGGCCTGATATTTGATTTAAATATTTACTTATACAATGTTCGATTCCGATTTGATTTGAGTTAGAAAAACTTCGTATTGGCTTCCAAATTAAAATTTTATATTCGCGTAGACCTCTAAAATAAACCTGTATTTCTGTTGATTTTTTTCCTGGCTCAGATTGTCATGACGAGGAATTGGTCAACCTAACGCTATTAATAGTGCGTAATCTGCACTTGTTCCACGCCTTGTTTTTGCCTCAAGCTAGCTACAACCTCCATGTCATCCACCTCAAACCGAGTATTTTCTTCCCTATATTTATGGAATCCAATACCCGTGCCTTTCTAACTACTCGAGTATTGATTATGTACGCGGACGTGAGTCACACATTTTACTTCTATCATGCAAATTATAACACACAGGAACTAACCGCAACAGTATTACATTTAATTTTCGACTGAGCATGGCGAAGCTCTATTTTAACTTGACTGTCTGGTCACTCAAAAGGTTTTTCGTTTAATAGCTCATCTCTAAGTGATTTTAATATAAAATTATAATGAATCGATCGAGTACCAAGGGCGTATTCTTTAAAAATGTATACATATTTTGTGATATTGGCTCACTTGAAAAACGGGTTATTCTCTATGAATATAATGTTTTAAGGAATCTAGTACTAGTTTATTTTATGTCTAACTTAATCACCAAGTAAAATATTATCTTCAAATCCAAGGAGAAATTATTGGCGATAACTCAGCTTGAAATCTAAAGAGAATTTTTAAGACTGTAGTGTCAATATAAATAAGACAAAAATATTAGCATGATGTACTTTTTTTTAAATAGAGGGTGTGAGTTCTACTGTTGGCAGAACTGCTAGTTAAAATATATTGTATCTAATTTTTTTTCAATAGTTATATGGATACTGCCCAAATGGATAGTAAGACTTAGGTTCTGAATTTAAAAATAATACTTTCTTCATTTGAATTTAGTCATCTCAATTTATTATATTAATTAATTCAAACAATGTGTTTTTATGGGTAATATACAAATTTCTGCTAGTTCTAAAATATCCTGACAATAATGAATAACTGTTAGCATAAACCTCTCTAAGCTAACGTGAAAAATAAGGCACTTAAGGGTCATGTGAACAATTATAGATGGTTATATAAATAGTTCCAGGATAATTAACTAAGAATTTAATACAGCTTAAATTCTAATTTATAATTATTTCAAGCTACCAACCGTTGATTTTTTATGTTTTGAATAAATGGTTAGTTATGAATTTAATGTTGACCTAGATGGTCTTGAGGTAAAGTGCTCGCATCAGTACCTGATGTTCGTGGGTTTAAACTCAACTAGGGTCGATGTATTTTTCTTGAGCAATAAAAATCCGTAACCCAACTTCCTTTGAAGGGGAAGTAAAGCCCTAGATCCCATGTCTATTGTGGCATTTAAAGGAACCCTGGAAAGTATGTGGAAATATATTTCCCACCAAAATTGGTAGGACCTTTCACTCTCGCTCAAAGACATTCTTGTGTGCTGATATAATCAGTCGGTTCAGAAAGTGCATGTTAAATACCTCCAATAATTAATATAAATTTAAGACTTATTTATTAAGTAAACGGATATTTTGCCCACGATTATTCAACGAGGGTGGATATCTGACCCTTTTAAGAATTTGCTCTCAAACATGTGCCAAACTATTTTCTGAAGGGACTCGAAAACGTCATGATTTTATAGTCCGGTTTGCATATGAAGTGGAGGTAAGAATTCAAATTCAGGTAGATGTACAAAGGGTGGTTATTCCTAAAGCGTTCCCAACTATTCATTTACTAAAAATACGAGTACATTTAATCTTCCTAGCCCCCAGCCTAATAGTGTAAATAGCTCACTTCGGTGGCCGGTGTTCTAACGCGCTACTCTTGCTGTAGACTTGACTGCCAATTATGAGGAGATCGAGCATCGAATATCGGTCGGGCGTACTGAGGTTTTTTTTTCTTAACTGG
>CABEEJ010000353.1:79860-137138 GCA_901482245.1 Timema douglasi
GGGTGGAGCAGGTGAGCTCTGAAAGAGAAAGGGATATACTGTACTAGAACAGACCTGGAACCTAGTGCAGGGGATGAAGCCCAGGGTTGGAGTAGCCCTGGTTAAAGATGGAGTATATCCTGGGTATGAATGGGGGACTAGACTAAATCGATAACATTTTATGTCAGAGTACAAGGGGGTCCCCCTTATGAAATGTGAATAAACTATAAGTACTGTACCTGACTCTTCTAGTGTAAACAATCCTTTAATAAAACTTAAATATCATTTAAATTGAAAAATGACACCTGGACACGGGAATCGAGCCCGGGACCTTAGGATTTGTACGCCAATGCTCTAACTACTCAGCTACCTAGGAGTTTTCCCGTGATCAGGGTCATTCCTAACTCATATTTTAAGGCAGAGTCTGTGATGGACGTGCGGAAATCGTTAGCTACATATGAGTGAACAGTTAAGATCACGAGTTATCATACAACGCAGCCACCCTCGTCTCAGCGAGGCTTTATGCTGTCAAATGCACAATGGCAACTGTATAGATGCACCTATCAAGATGGATTAAATAGCAAATCTATTATATTTTATAATTAGACTATGTTATTTAGATGAGGCTATAACGGTAACTATAAAATATAATAGCTTTGCTATTTTATCCATCAAATCTGAAATAATAATTTTTATATCAATGTACATACTGGTATTTATTTATCAAATATACTCCGTCTACGTTGAAATCTTACAGTATTGCCTTAAAGATCTTTACTATGCTCCTTATAAGCTGCACCATAGTGGAAGCAAGTAAGGTAAACTCTTTATATTTTACGGTAAACCAAGTGTACAATTGGGACTAGCGAATCAAGACCGAAATGAGAGAAAAAATATAACACTTGCCTTTCTTTTTTCTATCTCCCATTGAGATTTCCAAGAGGTTATATATATAGTAACAACTTTTTTTATAATTCAGTCGTAAAGAGGAATACTCGTCTAGTTTAAAACCTACAGAGCTACATTGTAGTTAATGTTATCGGTTTGTTGAATGTATACTTAGAGTAAGACCAGCTTTGATAGATCCGTTAAAATCTCTCTGACTCGCCTTATATCCTGTTACCAGCTGTCCATCAATCAGTTCATTCAGATAATTTTGATACAAGCTGATATGATAAATTAAAAAACTTGTGTCTTGGACAGAGATTCAAAATGCTGCTAAGGACAGATTCCAGAGATAGTAGCCTACGCGTCCTACATCTGTTAAAAGACACGTTTTATTTATCAGATAAAAATAAAAAAAACATTTTTAATACACACAACAGTAATATATAGATTCAAATAATACTAGTCTTAAAATTATTTGTAGGTTTTCTTCTAATAGAACGTTAATAATGTAATCACCTAAATTACAGAAGAACTTAAGTACTTAGAGAAATAATTATTATTCCCAATACGGCATCAAAAGTTTGTTATTACCATATAACTTTGTTACTAAAATATGTTTATTTTTATAAGCAATCCCAACATAGCGAAACCTAAACTTAACTTTTGTAAACCACTGAAAAACATGTATCTCTAAAATATCTTCCACTAAAATCCCATGTTTACGAACACGGCAACTTATTAACATTCGTACGAGGTGTACTATACCCCACATTTCTCATATATATCAATAATCGTGATTACAAAACTTACCTGCTTATAAGTCGCAATTGTATTTAGCTTGAAACTTATGTGGCGATAATCTTTTAAAAGAAAGCTTTACACCAAGGCATCCGTATTGGTGGCCGCATGGTCTAACGCATCAATCTCTATTGCTGGATCGGACTAATAATTAAAGTTTTTTTTTATCTTTTTCAGGTGTAGTGAGAGATTTTCTTTCTATTTGGTTTCCATCCATCCCACCATGCAAAGGAAGGTATATTACTTCTGAAACTATGCCTTCCTCAATAGCGTTATTATTTATCTTAATTTGTTTGGAGTTATTTGACGTGCACTTTCTGAACCGACTGATTATATCAGCATACGATAATTTCTATGAACTAGAGCGAAAGAGCCTACCAATTTAGCCGTAAGAAGTATTTTCAACTACATTCAAGGGTTATTTTACATGCCACAATAGACATGGGACCTACGGCTTTACTTCCTCTCCGAAGGAAGTTGTACTAACAGCAATAATTACACGAGCAAAAATTGCAGTTAGAACAACTTCCTTCGGAGAGGAAGTAAAGCCGTAGGTCCCATGTCAATTGTGGCATGTAAAAAAACCCTTGAAAGTAGTTGAAAATACTTCTTACGGCTAAATTGGTAGGCTCTTTCGCTCTAGTTCATAGAAATTATCGTATGCTGATATAATCAGTCGGTTCAGAAAGTGCACGTCTCATGCAAGAGAAATCCGTTGATCCCGGTTGGGTTTGAGCTCACTGACAAGGGGTCCTGAGATGAGCACTTTACTCCAAGACCACTGAGGTGGTCGTCATTATCGTAGTTAATGTATTCGTATAGCCCAAACGGGAACTAAGGCGCAGTGGGAAATAAAAAATACACCAGGGTCATTCACCTGAGAAAGTATTAAATAGATAATATTTCTCTCATATTAAAGGAAAATACTAATGTGATGACCGTTTCGGCTTATGCATGTCTTTATGTTTGGGTGTGATACCTCATATACTTTTTTTTTTAATTCTCGACAATCTTCGAGCAAACATAGTATCTCTTGGTTCCCCCAGAAATACATTTCTGGTTTTTATGTTTGATCTTTCTTCAGGGCCAGGAATCTTAAAAGTTAATAGTTAACATTTTCAGAAATGGTTTGAAATAAAAAATAGCATAAAGCTATTTATTATCTTCAACTCTCAATGTTCGCATTTATATAAACAGCGCTCCCACTATTAAATACACTATTTGAAATGAAATAAAATATTTTAATACGTACGACAAAGGCGCTCAAATGTGATAAAATAACTATGGAAAAATCAATCTGAGATAGATTAAAAGAAATAGAACTGCATCTTTTGCAAAGATTATGAAATATATATAGACGATGTGCTTAAAGTCAAAGGAACAAGGTTCAAGTCTTTATCATGGTGTTACTTTTCTCAATAAACCCAATCACACCATTTAATTTGTTTTTTGTGTTTACTAAGTTGGGTTGAATCTATTAACTTGTAATTAATGTTATTCAGTGGCCGAATGAACTAAGGCGTCATTCTTGGGTTAGATTGGTCTGCTGAAGACGGGGAGATCGGGGTTCAAATCCCACTCAGGTCTACTAAGGGTGTTTTTGCCTTAATGGTTTTCCACTCTCCTTCCCCGCGGGTAGTAGTTACTTACTCTATGGCATTATGAACTAAAAGGTTAATTGACCCACCCACAAAGATAAGCCACCTATTCTTATATTGAACTAAATTTATCCAGTCCAACTCATTACAACCTAGCCCTATCTTGAGCAAGTTCAATCCAGTCCAACTTATTACAACCTATCTCTATCTTGTGCTAGTTCTATCCAGTCCACCTCATTTCACTCTATCCCTAACTTAAACTAGTTCTATCCGGTCCATTTCATTACAACCTAGCCCTATCTTGAACTAATGCTATGCAGTCCACTTTACTATCACCTATCTCTATCTTGTGCTAGCTCTATCCAGTCCACCTCATTACACCCTAACTCTATCATGAGCTAGTTAAATCTGGTACACCTCACTACACCCTATCTTTATCTTGAGCCTGTTTTATCCAGTCCACCTCAGTACACCCTACCCTCATCTTGAGATAGTTCTATCCAGTCTACTTGATTACACCCTTTGTCTATTTTGAGTTAGTTATATCCATTTAACCTGTATGTTTCGGGTGCATTCTAATGTTATCCTACCATCTGCATCTAGGTTTTCCCACTGAGGTTTTTCCAATAGGTTTTTCCTTTAACTTCAACCTAATTAATACTGATATAAGAAATTACTTATTTAACAATAATATTTTTAGGTTAATTACAGCTAAGTAATTTCAAATAATATTCTAAAATAATTAGCACTTTGAGTACATATTTTACAACCTTAGTCCTACTTTAGAAAAAGTACCATTTTTTTACAATTATTTCACTCATGTATATCAAATTAACTGGGACAGAAGCAACAAACATAATGCAAATTTATTGGTTCTAAAATATCACAAATCGTTGACCCCGACTGAATAAAATTGACATGCTACTATTAAATGTATTACAACTATACAACAAAGTATTTAAATTGAAGTAAAATTCTTAAGGAAAAGCCAATATTTTGTCAAATAAAATCCATTGTATTTGAATATATTTGGAAATAAAATAATTAGTTTGATTCTTTCTAGGGTTATATTATGGTTAGATTAACCTATCCTAATATAAAGAGACCTATTATCATTTTGTATACCCTAACAGCAAAATATGTATTATAATAATGGTTGATAGTGGTGCTAAGACGCAATGATAGTTAAATTACAGTTTCAATTTAGGTAGTTCTTGTTTTCCAAGCTAAATGCTCTATTTTTGTAGATAAAATGACTAGATACATATTTATATTAGTTCAAAAGAATGACTTACTGTGATCACTAGTGTTATTGATCCAACCACAAGCTGTAGCCTATACTAATATACATTATGAATCGTTCTAATTCCTTTTACAGAGGCTAGAATATATAAATAATATTAATGAAATTAATAATAGTATTAATAATTGGTACTTGGTAGTAAGGTATAACAACGCTAGTAGGTCCACATAATAACTTTATACCTTGACTCAACTATTATTATTATTACTATTATTACCGCTTCTTACTACCCATTCTGGTTATACGCACTTACGCTAATGTGTAACGGTAGAGTGATTCTGAGATGAAGTGGAGGGCCTACGTGGGATCCGAACCATGGTGGACGCCTGGTATTCCACACCTTCACAAGTTGTGATTAATACACGCCTTGTCATAGGTTAAACAAAGGTTTGGCAATCAGATAAATCTGTGCCGGGACTGAGGATTGAACCCCGGACCCCAGATACAGAAGTTTGACACCTTAACCCTAGATTGCCAGGTCAGCTTCTTGTCTCAACTAATTGTACTAATCAAGATAATGTATTTATTTCTGTTGTGTTTGTTCACTATACATATATAATGATGGTGGCCATCAATTAACATACTCTTGATTTTAAAATAATATAATTTAAACTTGATTGAGAAGATTGCACTATAGTGTATTGTAGTGATAAATAGTATGGTTGGCACTTGTTTATCCTAAGGAATGCTAAAAACTTAGGTGATTCTTAGAAATGTAATTAGAAATGGATGTATGTTAATAAACATAGACAATGTTAGCTTGGTCACTATTGTTTATAGTTGATCAAAGCTGATATCGAAATTCGCGTTTGTTAAAGAGTTACTAACAGTTATTCTCCTGTAGTATAATTACTAGTGTTAAAGAAGGAAATTGCATTTTATAATTCAAATCTTGAAATAACACTGTTTATCCAGCCAGTAAGCAAAAAAAATCCAGTCTTTATCTACCAAACTATTTTTTTTTTAATATTCTCCAAACACCGTGACTTACCACCCGTTCGGGCTATACGCTTTTAATTTCATTGATGAAAAAGGTATGTATTAGGGGAAAATAAATAATAAAAAATAATGTAATACGAAATGGGTGATGGCAATTCATGCGTGATTAATTACATTTTTCAAATTGTTTAGAATTCTCCTCATATAGAAACATTTTTAAACTATAATACAATAATTTTCGTAGGCTCAAGTTATGCACATTATTTGAAACTATACTCATACGAACATATTTTCAAATTATGATAAGATTTATTCCCTACACTGGTATTTTAATATTTTTTGTAAACAATATTTGGCTTGCACATTTTGTTCACATTGAAGAATCCTTGTCATGGTTGATGGATGATGATGATGAAAGAACGACTCAAGAGATTGAATACAAAACCCATCATAAAAAAAGTAAATCATAATAAGCATTATTTTTTCTACCAATCATAACAATGAAATCCCAAAATACCATTGTTAGCAGAAATATCTTGTTGGGTACATACTTTGCAATTTTGATTTTTCAGATTAAATTAATAACATATGTATTTTATCCAATTGTGTTTGATTTAGTGGAGTAAATAGAAAACGTGTAATCATGTAGATTTTTGTGAGAGATCATTTGAATTAATATTATTTTATGTGAAACGATATATCAAAATAAACCTTATTAAATATTCAGTGTCTGCTTAACACATCCGAATACACACTATTTTATTTTTAATTTAGAGTTTTTGTTTATCTATATTCTAAATTACAGTAGCCTCAATACTTCTATGTGGATGTGAGAGTTAACCTTGGGATGATGAAAATTCAGACTTTACGGAGTAACATGGGGACAGATTAGCAGAGAAAGTTAATCATTGTAAGTTAAAGAACAATAAGAAAAAAAATCACTATACGATAAACAAAACAGACAAACCGCATTTATGAAAAACTAGCGACTATACACGATACGATTACCGTACAAAAAGAACGGACTTGGTGAATAAAGAACTTTCTTGACAGTTACAAAGAAACATTGTAATCGGATGATTTGGTATCGAATAATTAGTATTCTACTGTACATCGACTGGAAAATGTCTGATACAGCTCATGCACAACGTTGTCTGGATTGGCTACTTATGTGATAAAGAATTCCACTAAACCACACGATTTTTTATTTATTTTTGCGAAACTTCATATTAACCGAACTATTCATATATTTACACTTTTATGGTATAAACGAGGAATATAGAATTTAGTTTAACAATTGGTATTAGTTGATATCATGTTTGCCTACTGACCTAAGGGTCCCAGTTTTGATTCCCGGCACGGCCGAAAAATGTATCTTAGTGGGCTCCTCCTCTCTCACATTGATGAATTAACGGCCTGGGGTTGGATGTTGTGTATGATCTAAATTTAAGTTAGTTTATAAGTCTCGTGATGATATATTCAGTCTGTTTATAAAGTGTACGTTAAATACCCCAAATAAATTCATTTAAAAAAGTAGCGAAAAGTTGTATACTTTTTCTAGCATCACGTCCGTTCGGGTTACATGCATATGTTTTAATTACGATATTGTTTTAAGTTTAAGGAAGATGGCTTTTATAAGAAATGTACTCGCATTTGCGTGTAAAGAAAGTGTAAAACAATTTAGGAAAAAAACACCCACCATAGACCCGACCGAGATTCAAACCCCGGTATGCAGGTCATTGGTAATCTAGTATATTGCGTGAGTGTCGCCTTAGACAAGTGGTATTAAATCTCCTTTTCTCGTACCCCCAAATATAATCTATCTTAAGCTTTGCACCCTCAAATTGCGTACTGCATGTTATGATCCAAAATTAACTATATCCAAAATAATGTAATTCTATATAGTGTTAAGCTGAAAGTAGATTGGTCCGGAAAGAAAACCTACTTCCAGATGAGCTGAAAAACTGAAATTTTGCAGGAAGATGGAGGTGTTGGCCCATATAACCTTAAAAAACTAAGCTTGGGAAATTTCAAAATGGGGTTCTGGGAATCGGGGGCCCATAGTTAGAAAAAAAAACTTTTTTACGTCAAGTATAAAATTAATTTTTTGAAGACAGGTAGTGACAGTTTCAGGTAGCCAAATAGATCTCTAAATTTAAAATTCTTAATACTGAATTTGGAGAAAAGAAGGTGGAGTTTCAAAATTACAAATACTTATAGTAAACAACTATTTCTAAGTTTGGTAGAAAACTTAAATTCAGCAGGTAGGTAAAAACGCTACTCCAAATTAATATCAAGGCCTTTAAATGTCAACCTTTTAATTGGGCTTTGGGAAACAGGATAAGGAGGGGGAGGGGGGGGGACGGAAACACTTTTAGGCGTGGTAGAGAATTTAAATTTGGCAGGCAGGTAGAAAGACAAATCCAGATAACCATAAGTATTCATTTATAAATTCAAAATTTATGGGTATGAGTTGTTTTATTTGGGGAGGTGGGTTACAGTTTCTTAAACTAATAAAAACAACTATTTTTATGTGTGGTATAAAGAAAACTGACAATATTGAAGAATTTAAATTTAGAAACTAGGGAAGGAGGGTGTGGTGGAGGGCTTAGTAAAAATAAACAAATCTCTTAGATGAGGCAGAAATTTGAGATTTGCCAGGAATGTAGAGGGACTATTCTATAATAAAATAAGTGTTAAATATTTTATATTTAGAAATATATCTGAAAAAAGAGAGGGAGGGGGTAGTAACTTATAATCTTTCCAAAATTATTATAAGATCTTCTTTTCGGAATGGAAGAAAATTTAGATTTGCCAATTTGTGAAAGGACCACCCCACAATAAAAATAAAAGCATAGCTCGGTGAAAATTGATGCTCCTTGGAAAAACTTGATTAATTTTATTCAATATGTTTATGTGAAAGATGATATTATTTATTTATGCTCTTTGGTGAATTGTGATAATTTTTATCCAAATTATTTCTGTAATAAGTTCTACTAGTTCCTTTACCTTATTTTATGAACGTACGTGCATTACTAATAGGTTGCGTATGTCTGTGCACACAGTTTATGAACAAGTTAATATGGCGTCTCAAATATTTAGTTTATTTTAATTCCATTAATCACCATGATCGGTTTGTGATTTTCATAGCTATTTCAGGATTGTGAAACGAGGAACTATCAAAGAGTGGGCATCCAGATGTTAAACTTTTTTGTTTTTAATTTGATATGGTTTTGGTAACCATTTGAAGATTGGTTCAAACTGCTAGTTAAATAATAAGTTTTGGATGATATATGTATAATTTTACATACACCTTTTGATGTCTTCACGTAAACCTGATGATAGACGTACCTTAGGTGGAATTACACTGACTTAGTTACGTCATAAGACCACCGAAGCGATTATATAATTGTTCATTGTTCATCAACAGTCTCCCGCATATTCTTAAATAAGAAAAAAAAGTTTTACCTTAACAACAGCTTTAAGTTTATTTATCTGGAGGTCCTTTAATGTATGTCCGTCCTTCACTGAAAAACATGCCAAGCTTGAAGGAAATGCACCCACATTAGAGTGGAGAGTGGTTGGATAACTAACCCCCTACCCCTTCCCCCAACTAGAGAGAAGTTTGACCTTCCTTCAATGGCGATAAATAATCGCAAAGTGGTTGTAACGTTTTATACTTCTATACTCCAGCTATGTTTATAATATAATACTCACTCACATTGGTGGTTACATGGTCTAAGGAATCACGATCGCCATATATTATATTGCAGGTGACTGTGAGATCAAGGTTAAAATATCGGTGAGGTGCACTTTAGGTGTTCTTTCCATGTGTGACTTGTCACTGTAGTTTTACAATTCTCTTTCCCATGCTAATGCTTGTGCATCTTATCCAATTTACACTACCAATCTATACCTATTAGAGTAAGTTGTTGGTAACATAAGTATTGAACTTAATAGCATTCTATAAAACAAATAATAATTATTTTTATTACTATTATTATTATTATTATCATACCGGGTATGAAACTTTTGATACTTTTGTTAATGAATTTACTAAAATATACTATGCAATAATTACCACTAGCCAGCATTTCCCTCCCCCCCCCCCCTATCTCTGGGACATAAGTGGTTGATTCTAAAGAAAATTGATGCGCTGGTGCCTAAAATTCCACTATTCTTTTTGTGACACGTTTACATCAAAAGAATAAGTATATACTATTTTTTTTTAATAATTACCAACTTTTAGTACCATCTGGTGAAGCCGTGATTCGCACATCAAATCTTTAAAGTACCGGTAGGCTAACTTTCTTTTTTGGTAGGGGTATTTTAATTACTAACTACAGGGAAATGTAGCCAAATCTTAAATTATGTTTATATATTAATATTTTATTGGTTTAAATTGGATTAAACTCCTTCTTGCATTGTTGGAAAAAGGTATAGCATACATTGAAGTAACATTTCCGTATTTGTTGTCTGCAAACGTGATATAAAGATTAAACCAATAGGGTGGGATGAAGCGGCGGTCTTCGTTATGGTCTCAATATTTGTACAAGAATAAAATAAAATTACTCTTGAGATGCACATATTCAGATAACCTAAAGGTTGAAGGCTAAGTTTCTTTGCAAAGTTTCTTTGCCTTGAAGCTTGCTATCACACAAATATACATATGAATGTATTTGCTTATTTCCTTGTCTTATTTGGGGATTAATCTACATTTTAATGATGAAATTTATCTTTTTGTCTGAATATTTATTTATGTAGATGTAAAATCAAATAAAACAAAAATGTTTGACGTTACCAATGTCCAAATATTAAGAATTTTAAGAATAAAAGAGTATGTATGACTCGCTGTATGGATTTTGTTGAAACGAAAAGAGTTTGCAAGGATAGGGAAGTGTATAGAAATTTAGTGAGAATAGATTAAGTATGGAGTTTTTGTTTTTGAGATATTTTCAAAGTAAAATTAAGGGAACGCCGTGATTAGGTATTAATGTATGTAAATAAAACATCTATCCAGCACCGCGTCTTATTATCTAATCGTGGTATACGCTTAAGTACTAATTACGCTAATGGATTATGAATGCGGAAGGTTGAATTTAGAGGAAATGAGCCATATTTGCGTGTAGGTAGAGTTAAAAACACCCCCAGTTAACCCAACCAAGATTCGAACCTCAATCTCCCGGTCTTGGGAAGTCTAGCTCGGCACGAAACCGGTACGTTAGCCAACTACGCCACCGAGGTGGGTTAAATACAACAATTTTATTAATTTATTTATCACACTAGGTAATATATACAATTTGTACACTCTTTATAATATTTTAAAATGATTGTCATGGTTTTTTATGGCCTGTTTCGAATTCCCGCTTAAGAAACTAGCAGTAACTTCCCTCATTGAGATATACAAGTGACCTTGATAACGCTTTTTCATCGTGGCTATATTAAGATGAAAGTGTTCGCTTTGCTCATCCCTTACAGCTCCCAAACTATCAGGAAGAAACAAAACAAATGTGAAAGTAGAAAATAAATATGGGTGATAGATTACTGACTGTGAGTTTTTCACCGATAACATATGATCACCGCTACTCCCAGTGACTCGATTTAAAAAGTATCGGTGATTAAGATATCAGTGATCAATGATACTCCATACTCGCATCGGATGGCAACAGTTACTCGAGCTAGGGAGCTAGTATTGCTTCGTCTAGAGAGACACTCGAGTAAATACTAGCTTCACGGTCCTTGTTATTCTTTTATTTTTTATTTTCTATCATCTAATTGAGAATCGACCTTATTGAATGGCATGTTTTACGTGTTATGTCTATTTAAAATACTTGACCTCGTAGAGCTCATTTTTCAAAAACAGTATCAGATTGCTACGTAAAAAATGACTTTAATGGTTTAAATGTTTCATTCACCTACGTTTTCATTACAAAATATTTATTGTTAAGAACAAAATCGAAAAGCTTGCTTACTATTTAACAAATCATATTTCAGATTCTTTTTAAATTAGGTTACGAAAAATAATAATTTATTCCTTTTCTCGGTGGTCCTATCCCCAAAATCGCAAATAATAAATTAAAATAAGTAACAAAATAGAATATATATAAATAAACTTTAATATTTACTATGCGTTGATGATCCTAATCATCCTATAGTCTAATCTAAAGAGTGTGTCTATAATAATTGATTAAATATTTTCTAGCCTCTTAATTTAATGTTAAGTCTCAGTGCTGTGGTTATGAGTTTTATTCCTTTATATTTAAATTAGTTTTTTTTGCTTCTAATTGATGTATATTTCATCTACAATTAGATGCACAGTATTTACATTAAAATAACACTACAATAATATAATATATGACCTGCATTCCAAACAACATTTTATAAACCAATCCCCAAAATTTTATGTTCATTTTTAATGTACCATAAATTTTAATTGTAGTAAAACAGATCACTAAATAAATTACACCATTACAAGTTTCTCATAGTACATCAAATAAGTTTTAACACTGGTACTCAAGTTTAACAAAATGTTTGTTGGACCAGTAATTTTGCCCAAAATACATAACATTACCCTATAAAATATTAAATAACATTTTTTTGCTTTAACTTTTTTTCAATTGTATGAAATTTCTTAAAACGCATATTTTTGTATTGAGTGTACATTAGTCAGGCAATATGAAACCCAGATGAAACCTGAAGATTAGCTATCTGTATGTCGTTTATCAATGTCAGTTCCAACCGGAAGAGCTTATGTTAGGCCTTTAAGTATTGAATTCCATTGCAAGCCGCCAAACACCCGAGTAATTAGTTTTCATTCCAACCGATACTCATGGGACTATTCGAGTAAATACCCAGTACTCATAAATACTCATAAATACTCGATACTCGATTGTACTCGCCTACTCGGACGGCAGCTAAGTACTAGCTTTGATCGTAGTTGACAAAATATCAGTTCACATTGACACTTCATTATGTCGAAGATATGGTGACCAGAGGGGGCGGACAGTGGCGATCTTTGCTTTGCTAAACCACAACCGAAATAAGCATATGGTAATTTACATTTTTATAGAGTATAGACAGACAGACAAAATATCAACCTACTAGGTACCTACTACCTAGCAACAAACTGTGAAAGTGAAAAAATATATGTCCATCAAGGCACTGTGAATGCCAGTCATAGTGAAAATTCAATGGTATGAATCACCGATATTTTAAAATCACAGTCACTGTAGTCACTGACATCGTAAAATCACTGTTTAGCCCATCTCTAGTAGAAAATGAATGTTCAAATATAATCAGCATCCCATGTCTTTATATCATTGTAGTAAAGTTTACACCAGATTCGTAATTGTCTTTTCTGTTTCCAATAAATACATGCGCAACTGCATTAAACGAAAGCCGAGCTGTCAGTTGAGTATTCTGTAGATTCATCACAAGTACACTATCCACTATCTTTTAGAAGTGTCCTTATTTTGGCCACAGTAAAAATCCCTTCTTCAAGTTTAGTATATGCTCTAATGGGGAAATAATTTGCAGGGTAGCTGAATTCACTTCCTATTTTATCTAAGACCTTAACGAAAATCTTCACTAAACTAAGTTCTATAATTTAAAGATGAAAGAACAACTTTTATTGGTTCAACCAGTGGAACATATTTAAACTACTTCTTCTGGGTAAATGTTCGCTTCTCTTTTCCTAGAGTTGCACAATCTAATCCTTTTCTGTTGACCTTTAGACTCGTAAGAATTCCAATAGCATTAAGATTGCCACAAGTATGTAAATAGTAGTCTCTGCACTTATCCGCAATCAGAATTATCGACATACTTTCGTACGTTTATTCTAATCCAGCGCGTGGCCTGAATAATTATAGTAACTAATAGATATTTATTTTCATTATGAAGCAGAATTTCTTTAAAAGTTAATTTTGATGCATCAGTAAATATGTGCCATTCATTAGGATTGTGTCCAATGTCTAAATATTGTATGAGCCCATACATATAATGAAGTACTGGGACTGCACTTTAACTGCGATATTGATACAATGATATTTTAGTTCCTGATTTAAATAATTTACATTGATGAAAACTGAAACCAAGGAGTTTCATCCTGCTCTTTGGTTCATTTTAAGTCACTAAGTAAGTCATTCAAATCTTCTTTAGTAATCAAATGTAGCATGTCATCAGTTGGTAGTCTAAATCCTCAAAATTGGATGGTTCAGTAGAGTTTGTGATACATTCATCTGCACAATCATTCTAACTGGTTCCTTCTTCTCATACGATTGGGGGAACTAGAACAGGTAGGTCTTCACTATGTGTAGACAGCCTTATTGCAGGTAATATGTTAGGATATTTGAAATTGTGCTTGGCTTTTTTTTACCACCCTCGATATTTTTGTCATAGCACTTACCAACGTGGATACGTGGCTATTGCCAAAACATAGGTAGGCTACAGCAAACGGCATAATTTTGAGTTTTTCAGCTAACCACAACCCCAGATTCATTGTGCAGGTGATACAGCACATATGTAGAGTCCAGTTTCGGTTCTGGTTACCAATATTTCAACCAAAAATACAAAGAATATGCATTTTTATTGTTGCTAAAGATTTACTTCCTCAGAGTTTTCGTTGTAAACCTATCCCACCTAACAGATATTTCCAAGCTTATTAAGACACTTACTTAGCTTCGGAATTATAACAATACAATGGAATACAAATCAAAAGATAAAAATACTCTCCAAATAAACTTAAATCAACCTATCATACTATAGCTGTTTCACCATAACTGAAAGAGCTATTGTTTGCGCATATACGTAGTAAAACAACGGTGCTCTCAGGACACTTCTACCATCTATGAGCAAATGCGAAAAATATATCGATAGATATATATATATATATGTGATCAATCATATGTTTTATTAAAATGCTACGTATTATGTTTACATGCGATAATACCCTAGGTCATATGACAGATCGGGGTCATATTCCCTTCACTAAAACGTAATAAGATACACGTATTACGTGTGAACACAAACACTTAAATAGACCAAAACTGTGACGTGATGTGAGATTTTAACTGTCATTTCTGAGCTATACACATAAATTGACCAAAAATATCAAAATCATGTTGACTAGTGAATTATTAAAATGGTTATAATACATGTTGGTACTTTTGGTATTGAAACTACTGAAATACAGCATACAATAATTACTATAATATGTATAATAAGTTTTGATATGTTTGGTATTGAATCTACTGAAATAGAGCATACAATAATTACTATAATATGTATAAGAGTTTTGATACTTGTGGTATCGAACTTTCTAAAAAAATATAAAATAATTATAATAGTGTGTATCATAAATTTGTATACTTTTGGTGTTGAGCATACTAAAAATATTCTAAAATAATTGGTGTATCATTTATTTTGATATTATTTGTACTGAACTTACTAAAAAAAATATTTATTTTTATTATGGGCATCATATATTTTTATACGTTGGTAACTGTTATTTTAAAATTTTCCTCTTGAACTAGATTAGATAAAAATATTTGATTTCATAATTGTTTCAAACTAGCCGAGTTAGAACTTAATTTTTTTCCTTTTCCCTTCCCCTATTAAAATGTTGGAGATGTGACCCGTCTATTTGAAACAACTCGAGACCCCGGGAAGAGCCAGTCCCCAAATTTCGTTTGCGTCCTCCCTCGCTCGACCTGACAAGGGAAGGTTTGTGCTCCCGGCCATCGATTTTCTGCTCCAACCGGGCTGCGACCCATTCCCGCCCCCTTACCCCCCAACCTCCCCGACCAACACACAAGTACACACCACCCTGCCACCTTTCAAAACTTTCAAGTTGATCCGCTTGTTTGCTGAATTATTTCATTACCAGTCCATCGGTCGAATTAGACGCTTATTTAATGGTCAACTTAAGCTAGGATGAAAGGAAAGTCGAGCTAAGGCCAGTATTTGTTTTGCAGTTTTTACAGAAATACTTTTTTATGACCAAAATAAATGAAAGAATTGCTTTGTTAGATGTGTTTAGCTTAATTCTCTATCAACAGTTCTTGAATATCTGTCATGAGCATATTGTCATTTGATGAAACATCTTTTAAATGAAGGGTGGAAATGTTCTTATTAAATTCCACTCTGGCCATGTCAAATATTAAAAAACTGTTGAATTAACTATGTGAAGAAAATTAAACTTAACTCATGTACTAAAGCATTATTTTATTTATTGTGTTTAAAATAACATTGAAACGTATCTGGTATGAATAAAAGTAGCACAATATGGGGAAAAGGTGTAGTGAGGTGGACTGGATAGAATTATTTAAAAATAGGGATAGGATATAATGAGGTGGACTGGTATAGAACTAGCTCAAGATAGAGATAGGTAGTAATGAGATGGACTGGATAGAACAATCTCAAGATAGGGACAGGGTGTAATGAGTTGGACTAGATAGAACTAGCTCAAGATAGGGATAGGGTTTAATGAGGTGGACTGGATATAACTAGCTCAATATAGGGATAAGGTGTAATGAGGTGGACTAGATAGAATTAGCTCAAGATAGGGATAGAGTTTAATGAAGTGGACTGGGTACAACCAGCTCAAGATAGGGATAGGGTGTAATGAGGTGGACTTAATAGAACTAGCTAAGGCTAGGGATAGTGTGTGATAAGGTGGACTGGATAGAACAAGCTCAAGATAGGGATAGAGTGTAATGAGGTGTACTGGATAGAACTAACTCAAGATAGGGATAGGGTGTAATGAGGTGGACTGGATAGAACTAACTCAAGATAGAGAGAGAAATTAATTAAGTGGACTGGATAGAACGATAAGGGCTAGGGTATAATACGGTTGACTGGATTGAGTAAACTCAAGATAGGAATAGGTTTTGTACTTTAGTAAGAGCAGCAATACACCTTTTCAATCTCAATGCCATAGAGTAAGCACGTAGGTTTAAAATATTATGGGTTTTAGGGAAACAGAAAAAAAAATTGGACTGAGCTTGTGTACCCTTTCATACCATCTTAAATGTAGAACTTTGGGGGGGGGATTGGATTTAATTGTTAGCTTTATTGCAATCCATCATATTTGAAGTCGAACGCTTTGGATCATATATTTAATTTATCAATATAAAGGTTGTGTTTTGTCAATAAAAAGTACGTTTTGAAATAAAAGAGTATTCTTATAACGTAATTTAGAATAATTTGTTTGAACTCAATATAAATACTGGTCCAAGCCATATTTAGGAATATTAATATTAATCAAAGAAAAAATCCTGGTATCGTTGGAGGTATTATCGTAAATATCGAAAGTAATGGCATTATCATCATCATACTAATATTTTTATTAGTAGTAGTATTACTACTACTATTGCTATTATGTGCACCGGATCTTACTCCACATTATTATACTAATTAAATAGAGATGGGGAAAAAAGGAGTTTTACAAGCAATTGCTTGTAGAGAGGGTGTAAAATGTATGTAGGGAAAACCACTCTCAGTATACCCAGCTGAGATTCAATCCCCATTCTCACCGTTATCGGAAGGCCAGTCTATTGCGAAAGCGATGCCTTAGACCATGCAGCCACAGAAGTGCTCATCAAATTAATTAATAATAGTAAAACCAATAATAATGTCACTAGCCCTAGGTATCTAATGTAGACTAACTTTTTGCCAAATGGCTACACATTAAAATGAATTTTCAAATCATATCAATAAAAAAAATTGTTTGTAAGCTGTACATGGATTTTAAAATAAATTCCCAAATAAATGTTTCTTAGACTCTACCTTGATTAATTTGGGCTGGAAAGGGCTAATTAAAATTAAATTTCATTCAACTTTACATTTTGGTATCAAAGAGCTATAATTTATATAAATGATCAATCTTAATTAAAGAAAATATATCTTTTCTACAAAAACTAAACTATAGTATGATTTTATATATTCTGACTAGACCTGTGTACTCTTTATTGCCATGAGTTGTTTTTATCCTGATGAGCTCTGAATAATATCTGCGGGTTTCTGTCTGTGAAAGGGGGGAAGGTTCATTGGATTATTGCTTCCATTTGTACACGTGTCTAATCATCCCAACACGTGGCAACAAACTTCGTGAGAATTGAACGTATGGAAAGAGAGCTTATCTTCCCTCTCCCTCGTCTAGCCGTTGCCAAACCTCGACCCTATGGTTGTTAAAATAAATGACGCCAAGGTATAAAGCTAGTACACGAAAATGCTGGCAACACCGAGAATACAGCGTTGTGAGATGGGCCGTGTTTGAGATAAGAGAGAACACTCAAGTACAAGCGAATGACAACACTGCTGTCCTACGTAAGCAGTTCTATCGAAGATTTGATCTGAGTGCTTGTGTTCAATCTATTTATCTTTTTATTTTTTTAATCCAACTAATTTATTATCCATGCCATCTAAATACATTTTATGTGCCAAATAATCATTTGTTTGATATATAATATTGTTTTGCTGAACGTAATTCTAAATTGGTAAAACATATCTATGTTTATCAATATCAGCGTATAACCCGAACGGGTAGTAAGACGCGGTGCTAAATATTATTATTATTATTATTTATCAATATCTTTGTTTATGCCATTTTTAATCATTTAAATTCATTTAACCTTTGAATTTATAAGTGGGCTATGGCTACAATTTTAATTTAGTGTATTTTTGATTTAAAGTTTGTAATTTTCATGAGCTTTGTTGATTTTTCGTTTTCATTTATTTTAGGTACTTAACGTGCACTTCCTAATTCGACTGATTATATCAGTACGCGAGAATTCTTATGAGCGAGAATGAAAGGGCTTACCAATTTTGCCAGGAAAGATATTTTCACGTAATTTCCAGAGTTCTTTTACAAGCCACAATCGACATGGGACCGATGTCTTTACTTCCCCTCCGAAGGAAATTGCGCTACGTATCTTTGTAGCCCAAGAAAAATCTGTCAAGCCCGTCTGGGTTTGAACCCATATACAACGGTCCTGAGGTGATTACCTTACCCCAAGACCACCGAGGTCAACTTCTGTAGGCATTTTGAACGATGAGAGGGGAGAGGGGGGTCAAGTAAAAATTTAGATACTGGTATCTTCTAAAATCTATTTGAAGGAGGCTCTATAAAGATGTTTTTTAGGCCACTTGTAAAGATTGTCATTGTTTCCAAATTTTTGTTTTATGTTGACTTGTTTGTTTTCTATCGAGTTCTTGGTGTCAATACGCCACTAAATCTTGGTTATAGCAAATTATTGAGTAGTAAATATTATTTTTCTTTACTAATAAAAAAATATCATAGAATTTGAAAAAAATATACAATTAGAACCACATTTATTAAATTTAGATAATAAAAATTAATACAGTTTGTTTTAAAATATATGTCTATTGCAGATGGTTCAGGTTCAGGAATTCATCCTGGGAATAACATTCATTTTAAAGTTTAGTTTCATATTTTTAATAATGCTAAAAACCGTTTATTTGCGCTATCCATCTGATATCAATAAATTTGATTAAAAAATAGTCAGCGCAATAGCCCTCCAGGGACAAGCTAGTCCACTCCTAACGATAAAGAGTAAATATTGTAGAGGGGGAGATAGTATTAATACCCCCTCCCCCACCATTTTCACCATCTCTCACTCTAAACATATTACATGAGTATCGGGTTTAAAAAGTTTGATCACGGTAAATCTCTACTGATAGCTATCTATATGTTATTCAATTATTAAAATGTTATACGTAAAATGACAAGTAAAATTGTAACCATCTCATTTTTTTTTCTTTTAAATATATACAGGATTCGAGTGCTCGAGATTCATTATTTTTCTAATCCTGACTGGGTATGCTATTGTTGGTTTTTCAAATTAGAATTTCCAACATTTTTTATTTAAACTATTTTCGCCAGTAGAATTTTGGCCAATTTCATCTTAATCAGTATCCTAATCCTTATTCTCACCTGGTTACAAATCTAGGGGCCCCGGGTTCAATTACCGGCTGTTACTTTGGGTATTTTACCCTTAAGGCAAACTATCCCAACGGTCACTAGGGTTTGGTTAATTATGCTTAAGCTAGTTTAAGACTAACACCAGCTCCACAACTTCATAATAATTAATAACTATAATCACATAATCTCATTGTGGGTACGTGTAGACATCCTCTGTATTTGTCGCCCTGGTTTGCACAGAAAACGTTCTGTGCAAACCAGAGCGACAAATAGTCTACATACAGGCGACCGAACTGGATGTCATGTCCCTCCCAGTCAATAGTGCCATACGCTAAAAAAATACTTATCATATTAAGTTGTTAGTAGCCTTTCTCTTAAAAGTAATTACTAACATTACCCCTATATTATGGTAGCCCTTCACTTTAACTGTTAAGAGATAATGTCACATCATAATTTGAATACCTACAACTGATACATGCTAAAACTATGCGTCTTTATTAAAATATTAGAACTTATATATGCGTAAGGATATTTACTTGACCTTTAAGCATATTATTCCATACTTAGTATTATTTATTATTATCAATGCATTTAATATAATAAAAATATACTATCACATTTATGGTTTAACATGACTTTAAACATATCAAAATAGTTTATACAAACCCTGGTAAAGATGTTTTTATGGCATGATATTCATTTTTATTACGTATAATAAAGATAAAAGAAAATCATAAAAGTTCTAGCAAAAATATAAAATCCCGGTATTAAAAATGATTATTTGTCAAAAACAAGCTTTCAGTTAATTTATTAAACTCTACTTATTTAATGTTAAAAACAAATAACAAACATATATTTGACCTTATTATGAAGTAAATTTTTGTAAAGACATTCGGTATATCATAATTTTTACTATACATTAGTGTAATAATAATACATTTTTAATTTATGTAAGAAATATATGAACTAACAAATAGTATATTTAATTAAATAATTAATTAATATGACATATGACTTTATTTAAAATGAACATGATTAGCTCACCAAATGTAAGAAGATGTAAAATCTATAATCCAATTGCTTCTGTGGGCAGATATCCCTACCAGTATATATACATTTATTTATTTGTTAATCAAGAGTACCCATGATATTGTTTAGAGGTTTAAAATAAATCACAGTATATAGTATTTAATCCTGATAAAAATGCAATTGAAATATTATTAAGAAAGTTTATCCTATTTAAATTGCCTTTTCATCAATCCCTCATTTTCGTGTTACGCCGAACCAAGTTGCCACTTAGACGTTGTAACAATACAGCCAACAAAGATTTGGACAAACGAAAATAATTGAAGAATTTTGCATCGTCCTTTCGTAACTCTGTGAAAAATGTCGAAAATGCTCCCACTCTGTCCCGCCCTACATTCAAAGGATGAAACCACCAAATTATAAATAGTCGTTATTTTCTTCGTGTATATAATAAATACAAAGTAATTGCTTTCTGCGATCCATCGTACTGACTATCTGTAGTTAACTGGTGTCATTTGGTGATTTTAAATCTTTCCATGCTGTCACCACACCATGTGTACCACGTCAGCCTGCCGTAGCCTACACGGTGCCGTAACAAGTACGGCCACAGGAAAAAAAACTGTTGTGGGCAAAGAACCTATCTCTCTCAGGTATATTCTAATATTTTACTCTCATCTGCGTCTAGGTCTTCATAATGGTCTCTTCTGATTGGGTTTGCTAGTCAATATCCTGAACATGGTTCTGGTTTCCTCTATTCACGATGAATAACCTGCCCATCATAATCTGTGAGATTTGATTACCCTAACAATATTTGGTACCCGCCTCGGTGGCGTAGTTGGCTAACGCACTAGTCATGTTGAGCTCGAATGCCGAGATGGTTTTTCACTCTCCCACCACGTAAATGCGGGTTCATTTCCTCTAATTCAACCTTCCTAATTCTCAATTCGTTAGCATAATTAGTACTTAAATCGTTTAACCCTAACGGGTAGTAAGACGCGGTGCTAAATACTTATAATAATAAAAACAATATTTGGTCATATGATCAGGATATAAACTCATTATTATGTATTAATTAATCCCTTTTTGAAACAAATATTTTCTCGAGTATTTTGTTTTAAAGCACCATAAGATTTTTCTCATCATGTAAGGTGTGAGACCATGTTTTAAAACCATAAAGAACAAAAAGTGAAACAATTGGCTATTATATTCAGAATTTGATATTTATTGACAACAGAGGAAATATTAACAACTAACTTACCAAGTAATAGCATGCATTTCCGATTGTTATATTTTATTATTTCTCACTCTAATATCGTTATTTCTAGTTGAAATTGTTCCTAAATATTTTAACTCACCAATACTATCAAATTATATATTTTTTTCAGCTTTCTCTAAATTGTCAGCTACAGTAGTTCAATAATAAAATGATTAAGAGGTTATGATTATATATATATATATATATATATATATACTAAACACAATATGGGGATGGTTTGTAAGATTGTGACAGTTTTATAAATGTAGAACTACGAATGGTTTTAATACTCACTAAAATCTTCATTTTCAGTTTCAAATATTCGAACCCCTAAAACGAGAAGTTGATGTTACTATTCTCGTTAGTATTCATAAACATGTTCTACGGACAAAGCTCTTTGGGCCAATCTTATTTTAAAAAGAGTGTTTTGGAAAGACCGCCATTGTAGAAGCTTTCCGAAGTTTGCTTGGACCCTTTCTGTCCAACGTTCAGGAGTAATGCAATCCTCTACTCTCCCCTTCTAACATCACAAAATCCCCTCTCCCTCACCCCCTTCAGCTCTTCCTCACATGTACCATTCTTCGCCATTACGACCACCTGCGACACAAGTTTTGATTAAAAATGAAAACTTTCTCTCTGAGTAAGAACTTAAGTGGTTGATATATTTTCTACTTCGAAGCATGAATGACGTCAGAATATCTTTAACTAAGAATACAAAATGTGATATAAAAAAGTTATCAAGATACTAAAATATATGTGTAGAACAAATATTAATCACAAAACAATTTACTAATTTTTTTAATGTATGCAAGAATATCGAAACTTTCAGAAATATTATAAGTTATATATATTTATTTCTAAATAACGAGTGATATATATATTAATTTTTAAATAATGAGTGACATGTGAAATTTTACTTAAAATAAGTATTTAAATTAGTTTAAATCCTAAATATATTGTAAATTTTTTATAAAATAATTTACTAAGTATTTATTTGATTAAATGCTTTATTTTTTGATTGCTTTCGATTTTTTTTTTTTTGTTGAATAGAAATACAACATAATAAACATTTCAAATGTCTTAGAAATCATAACATTTAGTCTTTAATTTAGCGAATTCTAATTGACCTTGAATAGCTTACTTAATTTGTTTCAATAGTAACCATGAATATACTGTTTAAGAACTTCTCTGATCACAGATATTCATTAAAAAAATAATTTTCATGTCATTCTGAGGCCTTATTCCAGAACAAACAAATGACTTTGCTACCATTAAAGGTTATATATATATATAAACTGTGCCCATATCTTGTAAAGCCAAATGTAATACAAAATCTATATACACTTACATCTGAAAAACTATGCTAATGCCATTAAATTGTGTTCAAAGTTACGGCTTATATGGCTGGGATAGCAAAGCTGTTCAAGCATACACGTACGGTAAGTTTCATAGTAGTTAGGCGTGCGGCACTGCACATGTAATAGTGGCAAGCACTTTCTGTGATGTAGTACCGTTAATGATGACCCTCAGAACGTATTCACATTTCTAGATGGACTGATATAATGTTTAATATTAATTGGGGTATGTTCTGCTGCAGTGATCCAAGATGTCAAAGTGTGTAGTTCCGTGCGCCTATCTCTTAGGCAACCTGTTGTACATGCATGTTTGAACAGCTTTGCTATCCCGGTGCTGTACGCCGAAACTTTGGACACAATTTAATGGTATTAGTATAGTTTTCCTGATGTAAATGAATAGGGATTGTGTATTACTTTTTATTCTAACAAGCTACATGTGCAGTGTAGGCTATGATTCTCCAAACACTCTGTGTATATAAAATACATATATAAATTATGTATATATCTTTTTTTTTAGAAAAGACACATGGTTTTAATATGTCTATAAATTGTGTTATAAACTCTCTTCTTTATTAAAAATCATCTTCCTACACGTAAACATAAACAATATGGTGAAGTCTTAATTTTCTCTATTAGAGACGAAGTTATTTTATTCAATACAACGCCAAAATTTGGCATGATCCAAATTGTTAGATAAAATATGAATAAGTTAAAATATATCTTACCTTTAGATCCTCAATTCCTTTTTCCCATTCAGATCGATGGATTCAGAGTAGGTTTGGAAATATCTATAGTGAATATGAGTAACTTCTCCCGATCAAATTAAATGTTCGGGAGAGTTGTTCGTTTGTAAGAGTTGACCAACTTGGGAAAATTTCAGTAAGGGAAATAAGCTACTCTTATTGGCAATTAAAACAAAATTTTGAAAATGTAAGTGATATGTTGAAAATTGACTAAGCATGCGTGTTTTTAAATGATTTTACTGATAAGCTTAGTAGCTTTGGTAGCCGTATGGCCTAAGGCATCACCTTCGCAATATACTGGACTTCTGTTGAAGGGTAGGTCGGGATTGGAATTCCGTTTGGGTGTACTAAGGGTGTTTTTAGTAGGTTGTTTTTAACCCCACTTCCCTTTTCCCTGAAAATATGGGTTCACTTCCTCTAAATATAGCCTTCCACACCCCTAACATCTTAACGTAGTTAGTACATAAGCATGCAACCCAAAGGGGTAGTAAGAAAGACAGGGTCATAAAAAAATAAAAAAAATCTAAATGCATAAGTAGGCTAAAAAAAAAAGTAATAATTGAAATCTAGTTTTTCATAAGGGGAATTCCGATCGGCAAACTTTCAGAAAATTAAGTAATTCCAACCCATTTTACAAAATGTTACTTAAGAAGAATGTGTATTTTATTTCTACATCGATTAATATCCATAGCTCAGCTCTTGGATTTCACCAACATTGGAAGAAACTTAAATTTGTTATCAAATGTTTGGGACGAAATCACAATAAATTCATTAAATAATAGTAGAAATATAAAATTGAAATTTTAAAATTATAAAGTGCCTATTTTGAAATACCTAAAAGAAGCCCAAATTCAGAAAAAAATGTCTAATGCTTAATCGATTTATCCATAAACCAGGCAACAAAATTATAGAAAAATTGTCTTTAATAAGAGCAAAATTCCTGCGCTGAGAACAAAGTTTTTTTAAAAAAGAAAATTGCTTATGGAAGGTAAATATATCAGGAATATGGTAAAATATAGGATAGTTAATCGAAATTAGTTATTCAGTTTAAAACAGGCTTACTTATCAATAAACAAATGACGTATATTATTTTAATTTTATGTTTTGCACGAAATATTTTAATATTAGGAATTTCAGATAATAAACAGCTGGATATTACAATATTGAGGATTAATTTTTGGCAATATGTTACTATCACTTAAAAAACACTTTTATTATCATTTATTCATAACTTAATTTTGTTAAATGATTTAAAATTATTAACACCAATCTAGTTTGATGGTGACGAGCAGTTCAAGATATTTATAAATTGAAGGTTGGACATACTGGGGTAGTTTATTATGTTTCCCACTCTACCTTATCGTAAATTTGGGTACATTACATCTAAATTATATCTTCCGTATACTTACGCCATTACTATAAAAAACGGATATCCTGAAACCCAATTCAGGGGCAAATGATCTAGGGCATCATAATCACTTTAGACTGACCTTCTGAAGAACGGAAGATTGGGGGTTGAATCCCAGTCAGGTCTACTTTTAGTGCGTTTTCCTAAAGGCTTTACCGCTCTTCTTAGACGCAAATGCGGGTAGATTACTTCTATAATGATTCCTTCCTCATCCCTACCCCATTATGGTAATTATCATGGATGCGTATAACTCACAGGTAGTAAGATTCGGTGACAAATAAAAAATTATAGTATGTAAAAATAGTAATAGATAGTGCGCAGTGAAAAAAAAAGGAATTTATATAAATATTGTTATTAAAATAAAATATCCAAGAGGATATAATTTTTATGTTAGTACTGTTTCAATAAGATAAATCAGCTTCAAACAGTTATATATATCTTTATTAGAAATACTTATCGTTATTATAATGTTTATAATACCAGTTCAAACACATCCTCCAGAACCCTGGCTTTCACTCCAATCCTGTAAAAATAGAAGCTCTAATTTTAACAGTTATAAATTTTTCAGATGGACCAGACGTTGAAACCGGGACTATTAGATCAATACGTTCTATCGAATGACCTTTAAGTGTTGGACCTTTAACTTATTTTACTTTCACTCAAAGCTTAACACACTGACATTTTCAACTAGAAATATTTTAAAAGATTAATCTATAATTTAATGTATATTACAACAGTTTAGCGTGAAACAACCGTTAATACTTAATACTAATGATGAAAGGTTTTAATGTAATTGCAAAAATCAGTGCCAATTAAAACAATTTCAACTATTTTAAACAGCATTTAGGCTACTTTATTAAAGGCGTACTCAATTCTCTTTTAGAAATAATTTTAAATGAACATCAATCATTAAAAACCATATATTAGCTCTTTATAACATTTGAGTGTTTATAATGTCTAGACAAACGAACATTGTAATAAAAATTACATTTTTCTTTAGTATCACCATGGTCGCATGGTCTAATGCGTCACTCTCGTGTTAAAATTGATTACAGATGACTGGGATATACAGTTCGAATCTCAGTTGTTTGCACCGAGAGTCTTTTATTAGTTGGTTTTCATCTCTCCCTCCAGGCGAATTCGGGTAAATTTAATTTAAAACTATCTCTTCCTCATACCTATGTTATAAACATAATTGATGTATTTGTGTAGTCCGAACAAGTACTAAGAACAGGTGAAAAATGATGTATATATGACCACACTAGTCAGCTTGCCCCCTCCCTTGAATAATGAATATAATGAAATTAAAACCAGTAGGGTGGTTATTTTCTTGGTCTACACCAGGAGTCGTAAAAATTCTTTGGGCCGCGATCGAACTTATAAATTTATCAATGGTCTCGCGATAATCCATCCTACCACCCACCCTATTTTTGATTTTTTGGTCTATCTATACCTTTCTTCAATCACATCAATGCTGAAATACTTGTGTCGAAAATAAAATAGAATAAATGAAACGTATACTGCCATATTGAAACTGTTTGAATTTAAAAAAAACATTATTGATTATTACCGATCAAGGCAGTTATGGTCACATTATAATATTATTTGAAAGTACTTGATATGTTTACACGTTTAGAAGATGCAAAGATCAATTTTTAATGATAATCTAGTTTTCTCACACGATCGACTAGATAGATATTGGTGGGAAATCGGCCGGTCAATCGCGATCGACTAGTTGGCGACCCCTGGTCTACAGTCAGCTATACAAATATAACCAGATCATATAGTGTTGGTGTGGTGAGCATAGGAGACCTAGAAATATTTTGGTTATTTTATTTATCTTACTTTTACACCGTTAACATCATCTGTACTGCTCAAATTAAACTTCAATGTAACTATATCTATACAGTATAGAGTTCGTTCTTTTACCACCGCGTGTTACTACCCATATGGTTTATACGCTTATGTACTAATTACGCTGATGGACTATGGATGAGGAAGGTATAATTTAAAGGAAGTGTAACCTCATTTGTGTGGAGAGATAGAAAATCATTTAGTCAAAAACCACCCTCAGTACACCTGACTGGGATCGAACAACAAGCTCCCCTATCAGCAGTATAGTCTATTGTGAGTGAAGCGCCTTAAACAATGCGGCCACAGAAGCGGGTAGCTTATACAGTTGAGTCCACACCTATTTTAGAAACTGTGCAGTAGTTTCCTGGGCTAGTTAAAACACGGTATAAGGGACGCAAAGGAAACTATGGGCATAGCCTTACATGTTCAACCTCCCTCCACCATTCCCTCAGTTTTCCCCTTCTCTTGAAGGAAGATGGTAACCCTTCCCAACTCCTTCCTGGCATGGATCCAGGATCATTTCTACCTACAAAAAAAAGGTCTACTGCTCACAATTTAAATTCCCCCTTGATATAGCATCTCTGAAGATATTTGATGACTGCCTTAGAACATTCAAAAATGAACCTAGTCCAAACCATATCTGTCAAAATTATCAAAACCTTAGACTACATAAACTATATTCATCCTTTATAAAACGTACTTGGGGTTATCAGCTCCACCATATCATTTTGTTAATTATGTCAATATTAATTCAAAGAGGTGACCTGGTGGCCTAGGGATAAGGTGTTGGACTTATGTGCTGTGGTCCGGGGTTCAATCCTTGGTCCCAGCATAGATTTATCTGATTACCAAACCCTTCCTTCACCTCTGACAAGACGTGTATTAATCACAACTTGTGAATGTGTGGAATTTCAGGCCTACCACCGTGGTTCGGATTCTACGCTAAACTGTATGTCCTATATTTCATCTCACAATCACCTCACCATTACACATTAGCGTAAGTGCGTATAATCCGAGCGGGTAGTAAGACGTACTATAATTCAAATTTTAAAACTGTGATTTTATCCTCTTATAGGTATAAATCTTGTTAAATTAATAAATTAAACACTAAATAATTGGTTTTTAAATGCACTGATATAAACAAAAACCACCAATTAAACATATGTGCCTTAAATACATTGAACTTGATTCACTGCAAAGACGTATCTCTGTTCACTTTCTCGCAACCCTCGCGTATAGAAAGAATAATTGTGATCGTAAAAAAAAAAAAATTGAACTAGAGATTTTGATTGATATTAAAGTTTCATAACCCCCTTAAATAAATAAATGATTTTTTTGCAATGCCGTCTGTTTGTTACTGGGACTATAGCCGTAACCAT
Organism: Timema douglasi; assembly: GCA_901482245.1. Taxonomy (NCBI): domain Eukaryota; kingdom Metazoa; phylum Arthropoda; class Insecta; order Phasmatodea; family Timematidae; genus Timema; species Timema douglasi. The sequence goes on from CABEEJ010000353.1 coordinate 108,325, forward strand.
TTAACCTATTAGTCTAAAAAATTATATCTAGGGTTTTCATTAGGTTCCTAAGAGGGATTTTTGGAATTATCTATCCAACCCTAAAATAAAGGGTGTTTTACTTAGAGTGAATAATGAAATAATCTATTTTATCAAAATGGGTTCTAAATATTAACATTAAATTTCGAATCTAGGCACTGTTTAACATTACAAACAAAATAGCAATTCTTATTTATCCATAAAATTTCTTTTGAGGGTAATTTACATAAGCAGAAATCTACAATTTTTATTATCTCTCAGTAACTGTTAAATATACTAAATTGCAAAGTTGTAGTACGATTAAAAATAATTAATATCTATTTAATATATCTTTTAAACCAATAATTTATGAAATATTGGCAAATTTATTTTATAAATCTAGGTCTGAGAAATTGATTGTAATAATCGTTGATGAAATGAGGTGGGTTTTTTTTCTAGATCTATTTCTGTAACCGTGTATATTAATTCTTTTTTATATTTTGTGGAATATAAAAATCTTTTTACCCATTTTGTTTCTGCTACAATAACTTTCGAGTTTTAAGAAAATGTAATTATCTAGTTTTATGTAAAGGAGCGAGGAAGCCTCTGCGGTACACCGTACCATTTATTTTAATTTAAGTTTCTAAATTTGTACAATATTTAGCATTGTATTTAAACAGGAAAACATACTATTAAAAGCAAGTCTATGAAAAGCTTCTAAATTTTGTATCCGAATCTGCATATAGCTAAGCTTCATGTTAGTTTTAAGATTCACTAAGCCTAATATATAATACATTCACCATCATCATCATCATTATCATCATCATGAACAACTTCCAGCCACTGGCTGGGTCTGTTTGGAGCACAAGCCCCTCCACCGCCTCCTTTCCTCCTACAACCTCTCTCCATCCACCTTACTCCAGGACTCTCTCTCTCCTCCACACTCCTCCTTAATTACTCCTGTTCCCATTCTGCGTCCTTAAGGGACAGGGGGAGGACGTACAAAATAAAAACAAAAACCAACAAAATGGCACAGTGACCCATATGAACAATGCACAACATATATATATACATATATATACACAAATATATACATATATATATATATATGTGTGTGTGTGTGTGTGTGTGTGAATTTTCTCTAACCGGATCGCTTCACAAATTGAGATCTTTAAAAAAGAATAAGAGTTAACTGGCAAGAGTTAATTTTCATTTTTGAAACAACCTCGGTAATTTTTGAGCAGGATGACACAAAGATAAATCAGATGAGAAAGATAAAAATATAATTTATTTAAATGAATAATATATGAGTTTAACAATACAATATATAATGATAAAAAAAGGGGATTATAAACTTTAATAATGCAACAAGGTATGTAAATTCAAAATGGTTAAACAATCGTTACGGCTATAACCAACCATCAAGCGTAACACATGAAAATATGCAGATACACTATACCAACCGGCAGAACTTCATTTAATATCTTTGATCTAGGCAAATAAATTTAAATAACAACGATTTTAATATATACTCACAATAAACAATCAAGAAAGATCCCAAAGATATGTTACAAACAAAGATAACATCACTGACCCAGATGACCAGTCTAAGAATATATTTATATACAACTTTTCCATGTTGCAAAAAAATTTATGCAGAGGGACTATAAACTATCAACTTTAATTATAAACAACAATATATAAAATAAGTATAAACTATTAAATAACTGGAATCAAATAGCCAACGCTATTATTTATGCTTTTTAAAGAGGAATATTCCATCTATATATCATATTCTGGAAATTGAAAAGCATAAATAAGAGCTTTGACTATTTGATTCTTAAATATGTGATCCCTTACAATTATAATGATTGTACAAGTGTCAGCATGAAGCCAACTACCGAGTCGAAGGTGGCTGCGTTATCTGATAGATCGTGATCTTAATAAAATCACACATTTGTAGCCGACGATTTCCGCACGACCATCATAGACTCTGCCTTAAAATATTAGTGAAGAATGACTAAGTATGGGTCGATTTCTGGATAGCTCAGTGGTTAGAGCATTGGCGTACTAAGACAAAGGTCCCAGGTCCGATTCCCTTGTCCAGGTGTCAATTTTCATAATATATTAAATAACAGTTAATTTGAACTAAGTTTCCTTATATATCAATTTTAAATATGCAGTAAATGCTGACATAGGCTGTTCTCGCCAATTAAGCCCACACATTGTCACGTATTCAAGGATCCCTATGAACATAGTCTTTATAATGAAAAATAAGTTATATGCCTATTGGCAACAAACATTATGAAATTATTCTCATAAATATGTAAACGGTAATCTCCGAAAGTGTAAAATCCAAGTATTTACTAAAGATAGGCGCACTACTAATATAAAGTCTTTACAATTAGTTTTTTGAGCCATTCTGAAGGAACGTACAATAAATAAAAGTTAAAGTATAATATTCATCAGAATCCATAGTAAAAAAAAAAGAAGAAATATCTGATTGTTGACAGATTTGAAAGGTTCAAGAAAGCATACGGATTTTAAATCAATGTAATTCATGATCAAAATAATGTAATATAAAAATAAAATACTTACACCAAAATAAATTTGTAACAGAGAGTTTTGACAAGCTTTCATTATGTTATGACACGAAGTGTTCTCGGTGATAATCCAAACAAGAGTAAAGAACGAGGGGAAAATCATCAGCTTATATTCAAATCGCAGCTCAGCTAGAAACTTCATAGAATGGAATCAGGAAGGAAAGGAGGGAAGCAATACAACGAGAGAGAGAGAGAGAGATTATGGAAATGCAATGTGACCAGGTCGGCAAAGAATAATCTAGTTCATGGCACTATATTCCACGAGTTTCTACGGCGTGTCGGTGGCTATATGGAGCTTATCAGGTCAAATTCTAGCAGGGGTGAGTATCAACGACCATATTTAGAATGTTTTATATTTAATTTCACGGTCCTAGTTTCTTGTAACTTTGATGATAATTAATATATTATTACGTTATTTTTATATTATTGTCTCTTGTAACTTAATCTATGTTACACTTCTTTCATCTATCTTTCCCTTAATCTTCCTCTAGGCCTCCTCTTCATATACAACATCCTCCTGGGGATCTTTTCCCTCTCTATTCATCTCACATGGCCATACCACCTTATTCGTGCCTTCTCTATCCTGTCCTGGACTTGCTCTTCCTTTACTATTCCTTTTACTCTCTCATTTCTCATCCTGTCAAATTTTGTCACCCCAATCGTGCTTCTCGGAAATCTAATTTCACTCACCTGCACTCTGCTATAATTCTGTTCCTCCATTACATACATTTCTGCAGCGTACGTTCATATTGGTAATTAATGAGCATTGTAGAACTAGATTCTAATAGGATTCAAAATATCAAATCAAAATAGATTCCATATTTAAATTAAATTGAATTTGGTTCGATATTAGAATATGAAAGTCAAACATTTCTTTGATAACATTTTTAAAAGAAGTGGGTTTTTATTTGAATATAAGCTAGTATAGAAACCTGTGAACTTTTTAATATTTATAATTTATTCATTATATACACATGGTAGGCTTACCTTAAATTTTACCTTACTCGTTTTTTTTAAATGTATATAATAAAGCCTTATATTTAATGCAATTTGGTTTCTAATTTAAAAAATCTTATTCGATTATAAATTTAAAATGTCGGATTCACACAGGCTTTATTAAAAATAATTACTAAAAATGTACACCCGCTTACCCAGAAAACTATCAAACCTACCTTGATGGGTTCTACTATGGTGCGGACTATAAGATAGTGGCATAGTGAAATACGTCACGCTAAGACTGCTACAATTCAGGATAAATGGATTGTTAATTAAAATTGGAAGATAAAGAATTGTTTATAACCTAGGTCCACTTGTCACCCTGAGTGGCTGCTAACACGAAATCCACCCCAAAGAGAGTGATGGTGTACTGATGACTCGAATTGTACTAACTTGAGATATAAAAAAGCAGGAGGAGAAAGTGACAGTAAGAGAGTGCGCTTATGTAGCATACACTTTTTTTTTTGCTTTCCCAGCTATCTAATCAGGAGTTAAACAATCCTTAATATTTTTAAACTACTTCAAACACTGTATTTCCTTAATATGGAAATAGTCATTAGTTGTAAAACATAAAAATAGTGACATTACAAAATATGTCTCCTGAATACGAAAGTCAGACAAAATATCGACCTATTTTACTGGTAAAATATACAAATGAGGACTTTAAAATAAATGTGTTTACCTGAAGATGTGCAACTACTATTGAAATTACAACATTTTTTATAAACAGTCAAGGCCCCTATGACGTCATTGTGTTGGCGGGCCTATAAAACCTAATAATAACAATTTATCAGAAGTCAAAAAGGTAATCACCTTCACGCCCTTCTTTCTCCCAAGACGCAGCTCTGAAACATTGGGGCTATGGGGCTCAACTTTAGGTGAGGGGTACCCCTTGAGACCTTACCCGAACAAGTTCCCCCTAACCCCTTCCAGCTACCCCCCTTTACACGTGGATTGCATCTTTGAAACCGCTGGGATAATGGGGCCCCATCTTCGGATGTGGGATACCCCTTGAGACCATATAAAAAAAATCCTTCTCCCAACTTCTTTCCTCCTCTACAGACACATCTACGGAAAAAATTCTTCCCTACTTTCCAGCCCCACCCTTCCCCCGAAGGGTGCGTGCATGCCGAGGAGCTTGCACATTGCACATCACTCCTATCTGCGCGTATAACTCATCGCTCCTATCTCCGCGTATAACTCATCGCTCCTCACTCCTATCTGCGCACATCACTTATCACTCCTATCTCCGCACATCGCTCATCACTCCTATCTGCGCGTATAACTCATCGCTCCTCACTCCTATCTGCGCACATCACTTATCACTCCTATCTCCGCACATCGCTCATCACTCCTATCTGCGCGTATAACTCATCGCTCCTATCTCCGCACATCGCTCATCACTCCTATCTCCACACATCGCTCATCACTCCTATCTGCGCGTATAGCTCATCGCTCCTATCTCCACACATCGCTCATCACTCCTATCTGCGCGTATAGCTCATCGCTCCTCTATCTCCACACATCGCACAGGTTGGAGAAACAAACCCATGTTAAGAAACGGGACTGTGCATGCCGAAAGACCCAATCTCCACACTTCACTCCGACCAGACACAAGAGACAAGCTGGTTTGTTTCTGGAGAGGGTTGTGTGGTGTGCGCGGTGTTCTCATTGCTCTCATTGGTTGGTTCCCAAAGTCAAAGCAAATTCTCAGGGTTGTTCAGTGCACATTTTATTTCATCTTTTGTCAATTTGACTTTAACTTCATCTCTTGTATTGTACGAATTTTCTACAGACTGAGTGTATTTTAGAAAGAATATGAGTGACATTAAAGATAAACTTATAATAGTATTTCGAATTATTGGTTAAATTATTCAAGTCGTAATTTTGCCGCTGTTGACATGTCATCACTATCATCACTACTGATATCAAATATTTTTTTTAAATATCTTTGAAGTTAAATTATAATTCTTTGAATCAACATTTTTTAAATAAAAAAATAGGTTTAAGAAACAATGCAGTTTGAATGCTCCTTGCAGACTGGTTTTCTGCAGCTGAGTATGATGTGCGATGAGCAATCTGCCTGGTATGAGCAGGCCGTTCCATGAGCGATGAGCGGAGATATGAGTGATGTGCGGAGATAGGAGTGATGAGTGATGTGCGGAGATAGGAGTGATGAGTTATACGCGCAGATAGGAGTGATGAGCGATGTGCGGAGATAGGAGTTATGAGAGATGTGCGGAGATAGGAGTGATGAGAGATGTGCGGAGATAGGAGGGATGAGCGGTGTGCGCACTCCTCAGCATGCACGTAACCCTTAGGGGCATCATTGGAACGGTTGGGACTTGGGGACCCATCTTTGTTCTCATCAATATCTTAAGGAAATAAATATTTATTAATGTGTAATAATTTCTTACAAAACTTGTTTTAAACCTGCCTATGACAGGCTGATATCAATATTACTCAACCTAACAAGACTGAACCTTCAGTTTGTGAATGCATGTTAGTTAGGTTTTCTTAGGTTGGGCTGGTTTACTATAGAAGATTTCATTTAGTTAAATTAAGTAAGAGTGGATAAAGTGCGAATTAACTAAATTAATTTTATTTTTAATAAATAAATTATACAATTTCTGTATATACTATATTTTTGTGTGAATACTGTAGGGTTTTTTGGTATCATTTTTACCTTATTTGATCCTTCCACGACTTTAACCCCTACGTTTGTTGAGTCTCGCACCCTAGGAAAAGCCACGTACAATAAATAGGTAACCTTGGCTGAAAACTAGCTTGGGAAGATAAATATCAACCCTAACCGAGGTTGAAATTGTGACTTTTAAATATTCATTGAGAATGCTAGTCCTAACTGGGAGCTAATGTCAGGGAATAAAGTGGACAAATATTTGTTTGGCATGAAACAAACATTCCCATATATGAACCCGCTAAAATTGTTGTGTGTATTAGATTTGCAACAAATGTTGTCATTGTAAGGTGTGTTCTGGTTCCATTAGATATGTCTTGTTTGGTATTATACACACACATACACACACCAACAATTAAAAATTAGTTTTATTTATAAAATTATTTTATTTGTTCAGTTTGTCTGACTACAACTAGGTAAGACCTAGATTTTTTTTTTAAATATGCTATTTTTGGAACGGCTTAATGTACATACAAACAGATAAATACACACAAATATATATAAATAGATAATTAAATATATATGTGCGGGCCTGGGCTACATCATCCGTAGCTCAGTTTGTGGGAAGATTGGCCGGTAATTGTGTACTAATGCTCAGAGGACGCCTGAATGTACTAATCGTACATCCTTTCCGTGGAGGATCTTTCCATGTTCCGATGAGATGAGAATGATGGTGATGGCTAATTTGAGAATGTGGAACAAGGGGAAACTCTTAAACCTAACCTAAGCCTAATTTATCAGACTTTGGTGACCTTTGTTATACGAGTAATTTCCCTTTCGGGAAATTACCCATGTTTTCATCCAGGTACCGAACCTGGAACGCTTAGGTTTGTTAGCCAAGTGCGCTGACCACTACACCATGGGTCCGGTTAACTAACGTAATATACAGTTGAGCATGCTTTTTTTTTAGCACCATGTCTTACTACCCGTTCAGGCTATACGCATATGTTTTAAGCTACACTAATGTTTCAGGTACTAAGAAGGTTGAATTTAAAGGTGTGTAGGCTATCAGTGTTTTCAAAGAAAGAGAGTGGGGAACCATTTAATAAATATCACCTTCAGTACCCCCTATCGGAATACTAACTCCGATCTCTCCATCACCTGAAATCCATTCCAACATGAAATAAACGTGTGAAACCATGTGACCACCGATTCAGGTACAGTACATAAAATTAGACCTAGTAGTTTTTCTAGCTGTCGATATATCCTTTCGTATTATAATTTATTTTGACTGTGGTAGCCACAAACTAGTCTATCAAAGCAGCATGCTATTCATATAGATCTCATATTTTCTTTTTTCTTTTATGATCTTCCTTTATTAAATGTAGACAACATGGCAACGAGGTGTTAGAAGAAATAAAACAGGCAGGGAACTATGTAATGATATAAATAAGTTTGGCTAGACCAGGCTGACACAACAGCAAGCTTTCCCTTTCTTTCACCAATATGCCATCGACTAGTAGACTTAAAATTCAGCTCCCGTTCGTGTACTTTCGTTCGTTTCATGTGCCGACACAGCCATCCCTGTCTTCTGCAACCCCTTACAACTAGCCATCCCCTTTACCATGTTCCAACCCCCTCACCTCTCTTCCCCACATCCAAAACTTCCTCATCATTGGCCCAATCGCGTTTATCCAATAGGAACGGCAGAGAGCCAGGAAATATCCCCAAATACGACCAGAATACCAAAGTAAAAAAGTCTGCAAATAAAATAAAAAAAGTAGGAAGACGCTGAACAATACAGTTCAACGTTTTATAGACCTATTTTGGAAAGAACTAGAAATAAAAATCAAGGATGAGAAATATAGTTTTAGACATTTGAATATACTTTGTCTACTTCTAGTCATACACACTAATATTTTCATTTCTCAATTTTGATATTCATATGTTCGTTCATACATTTACAAAACATTACGGAATATATCAGCAAACACAATTAGCTGAAACCACTATGTGGGGGCGACAAATAACGAGTATTCTACCGGGAACTGTGGAACAAGTGCTAAGCAAAATATATATTAAACCACATATTTATGTAAAACTAACAATATTAGGTACCTATAAAATTTCCCTCCCAAGTTCGAATAAAATAACCAAATGATATTATTAGTCATATGGTAGATTTAACTATTGAATTATTATATTATATATACATTAGCCGTTGTGGTTCTGATTTCTATGGAATATTAAAATATCCATGGGGTACCTGCTTCTGTGACCGAATGGTCTAAGGCATCACTATCGCATTAAATTAGTTTGCCGATGATGGGGACCTCGGGGTTTGAATCTTGGTTGTGTATACTGATAGTTTCTTCTATATGATTTTTCACCCTCCCTCTACGCAAATAAGGATGTACAGTACTTCCTCTACAATTCAAACATCCTCATTCCTAGCTCATTACCGTAGCTAGTACATATGTAGTAAGACGCGGTGCTAAGAAAATGTATATACATCCGCGGATACGGATACGGCTTAAAGTCTTGAGGATGCAATACAGATGCGGATGTTATTTTGGTCGTCCACGTAGGGATGTTTAAATTTGTTATCAATATTTGGTCTTTAATATAAATTGATTTATATGTTTTGTGGCAGAATTTAATTTATATTTAGAATCCAACACCTTAGCTCATTCGGTAGCGTGTCTGTCTATTGTGCTAGGGGTCCCGGATTCGATACCCGGCATGGACGAAAAATGTATCGCATTTGAAATGTGGGTTTGCCCTTTCACACTGATGAATTAACGGCTGGGGACTGGATATTGTGCCTGTGCTAATCTTAAGTTATATTATAAGGCATATGAAGCTATGACAGTCCTAGCAAGCTGGTAGTAGAAAATATAAGACTTTAATAAAAACTGACGCAGGCAATCGGCGGAAACAGTAAAGGATTTTAAAAAAAATATTTATCTTGAATATTTTCTCTTTAAATTTTATTTGATATGTGATATAGGATTGCTTTACCTTTCTCATATCAAGAGAAAGTATAGTAATCGTGTTAATTTTCTACCTCTATATTATTATTAATCTCTACGTGGTATGTGTGTCCGAACCAAAAAAACTATGTATTTTAATTCTGTTTGTCCCCATGTATATCTATTAGTCTGTATGTTTTTCTATCCCTGGCCACAGATCTGAAAAGAGTTTATAGATTTTGTTCAAACTTGATATCTAGATTTTATCGGGCAATATCCCAATTTTTGTTTATCTTAGCCTTCTAATTAAGCGTAGTTTAATGGGGAGTGATTTTTTTAATTGTTAAATTTTAAAAAATGGCTCTAGCAATTTTGTGAAAAATTTATGTAAGCTATATGTACCTTACAAATAGCACTACATAATTGTATTTTGGGTAAAAATTCGTTAAAGGTTTGTATTGTATTTTAAGAATGATTTTCGAAAATTCGGAGTAGTTCGAAACGTGCTTCCATAATTTTGTTTAAAAAGTATATCTGGGGAATGTTTTACATGAGAAATACAACTGTATACATATTTTTTACGCTAAATTTCGTTTAAGGGTAGTTTACTGGTGGTATTTTTTTTAATTGAATATTTTAAGAAACGCTTCTAGAGATTTGGCTATAAAGGGGTAATTGTTCAGTTTTTTACATTATAAATAATTTTAGTTATTTATTTTTCTTACAATAAAATCATTTAATAGTAGTTTACTGGTGAGTGATTTTTGAAAAAACTGAAATATTTTGAAACTTGCTTTAATAATTTTGTTTAAGTTGTTATTTGGAGAACATTTTTTTAGTATTTCTCTATTTTATCTCTATGATGGACCACTTGATAAGTGTTCGATGAATATGAGGCTCTACTCACCTTAATATACCATGAGACTCCAAAATTTTAAGCAAATACAGTTCCGGAGTTTATGACGGACATACTTTACTTCTTTCCTGTCAATTGTAGAAGCAAGAAATCTTATAATGAAAATGTTTATCAAGTGGTAAAGAAAGAATATTTCTTTTCCTTTTTTTCATATAAACATTTATAGACCGATTGTAATAGGAAGAGCCTTATCTGAGAGCCAGAAACGATAGTTAATCGGCTATTCCTATTAAAATTGGACTGTACATGTTGAATAAACAGGAGTTTACTTAACTGATTTAGCCTGTAAATATTGTACTCTTGATTTATTTCACTTTTTACTTTCTAATAAAGGAATAAGATATTTTTACAATTAAAAATATATACCTCGAGATTATGAAGAATATTTAATTTTCATGTGCCCCATGGTCCAAAAACAATTATGTTATTCCTTGGGTAGTTTTATATTATTATTGAAGACTAGTTTAAAATGTTGGGTAATTTTCGAATATTGAAAAAAAAAAAAAATGTTAATATATACCTGAGAAATTTTTACATGATGGTATTATAAAGTTCGTTTGAGATTAGATTAATGATTATTTATTTTTGAAAACTCAGTCTTAAACTATATTAGACTATTTGAGAAAGTAGAGACGGTGATGCCATACCATGTATTTTCCTGTGGTCACAAGTACGTACCACTTGGCACACCACAACGTAGCACCAGTGACCAACGGGCCCCAATTTGAAAACCATTGTCTTTACATGATGATTAATAACGTTTGCTGATTTTTCTAAAACAGATTAAGTTAAGGGTAGTTACTCACGACAATTTTTTTTAACTAAAATATTTTGAAAATGGCTTTTAAGAATTTAGAAATGGGTAACTGGGAATAGTTTTTCATCATAAATAAGAATATATTTTAATTCTTACAGGCATTTAAGTGTAGATAATAAATAACATATTTTTATTAAATTCTGTTCTAAGCTTTAATACACTATATTATTAAGTTTAGACAATTGTGTTGTACTATTTTTTCTATATATTTTTTATTTGTTCATTCTTGGTCTGAATCTTGAAAAACGGTGGCTAGAGGGGGTCTTATAAGAAAATAACCTATATTAGTCTTACTAGCCACGAGCACGAATGTGACTATAGAGGATAAAGTTCAAAACAAATCTTTTTTTTTTAATAAGTGACTACAGTTGTTTTTGTGTTTTAGTAAAATTCTCAAAATTAAGCCATTTAAGAGATTATTATAAATTTTGATAGTTATAGAGAAAACTTACTGGTGTAAATGGCATCCGTCAGATACACCGAACGGGTAGTAAGACGTGGTGCTAAAAATAAAAATCATCTAAGCTGAAATATATTTAATCACCGCACATTTCCTTCTTCTATTACAATTGTATATTTATTTTATCGCAACTTCTTATCAAATAATACTGTGAAATAGCAGGTCACCTTTTCAAATTTAATTAGGTGAATCTTAAAATATATTCAAATTATTGTCCAATTTTGTGTTTTCCTTTATACAACTTAAGAAATATACAAACACATTTCAGAATGATTTTTATTTTCTTCGAAAAACTCTATACCTATTTATTAAAGGTAATTCATTATATTATTACTATTTATCGCTTATTATATCCATATCACTGGGAATGGGAACAAATTTCTCATTATTGTATTTATGGTTTGTTTGTGATGGGCATGTCGGGGTTTTAAATCTTGACGAGTATATCGCAGTAAATTTGATCAAATGGGTCCTTTCTGTTCCTTAACGAAAACGCTAGTACATTTCCTTTTTAATATTATTTCATCATCCAGACCTAGTTAGTGTAAATATATGAGTATCTTGGGTGGCTAGTAAGATGTGGTGCAAAAAAAAAGGTATTATAATCCATACGTCATAAAGGGACTAATTATCCAAAATCTTGCTTGATTGTTGAGTAACTTTTATCTTTTTTGAGTTTGAAATTATATTTATATTATGTTTAGAATGAATAGTATAATTTGTCAAATAATAATAAATTGTACTACCTCAATACACCATTGTGTATGTGTTTTGGTATAATACTTTGTCTCAGTAAGGTTTCGTCCTAATAGGAGGTCTCTAAGAAGACCATAAGCAAAGTATAATTAAATGGTAACAAATTTTATCTATTCCTGTTATTCTCGTGTTTATATTATATTTTTAAAACTCACCGTCTAATCTACATGGATACTATAGACAGTGGCGTGTCGTGAAATGATGCCAGGCTAAGCAGCTCTAGTTGTAACTATATCTGTGAATTGTTATCATCACTCAGAAGAACACTTATTGAGCAGGAATCTGTGTGAGAGCTTATACATGATTGGTCAAATGGGGACTGAGTGGGAGAGAACATATCCACCTTTGCTTACTCTGTTAACGCTCCACAACACACCACTGACTACAGACCACAAATATTATTAATAGCACCGCGTCTTACTACCCGTTCGGGTTATACGCAGACCACAAATACCTAATCCAATTGTTCACATACTTATATAGTAAAACTTTTATTCAATTCAAATAAGATAAATTTAAATTTGCGATCTGCTCTTATTGAACGAACTCGTATGACTGAATGTTCCAAATAGAATATTATATATGAACCCATATGTCTTATTTGTGACTGATAAAAGATAAACTATATATTTTTTTTTTTCATTTCCCTTACATTGAAAAAATAATTCAACCAACAGTAAAAAGATTGAAATTATATAGATAGATATATAACCTTAGAATAGTTACAATATGCGAATATATTTGAAGAAGGCTATGTGTCAGGTTAAGGATAGGATGGAGGTGTCTCAGGATGGGATTGAATGGCGAACTTACACTCTGGTGGCCATGATATTTCAAGAGCCTAAATGCTAGACAGCTGGAGGTAATATTAACGAATTATGCGATATAGTTTTTTTTTTATGATACAATATATATATATATTATTTAAATTGAAAAATTACACTGGGATGCAGGAATCGAACCCGGAATATTCGGCTTAGTACACCTATGCTCTAACCAGAGAACTCAGGAGTCGTCCTGTGCCCAGAGTCTTTCTTCACTCATTGCTTAAGTCATAGTTTAAGTATTTACATATATAATTGTATATAATATATATATATTAGCTATAGCTATATATAATATGTGTATATACATATTATATATAATATGTGTATACATATATATGTAATATATTTAACTGTTATATATGGTATATTATATAATATGTAATGTATATATATATATATATATATTATATATTTATATTTTATATATATATATTATATATATATATATATATTTTATATATATATATATATATTTTATATATATATATATATATACAGAGTATCCCAATAAAATATATACATACTTTGAATGTTAATACCAAACATAATATTGTGAATAAAATAAAAATGAAAGTGAGAATCTTAGATGTCTGACTTTACCTGTGCCTTCAGAAGTTTAGTAGTGCTATATTCCGCTACATGGTTTCACAACTATGTAAATATAAATGGTGCATTTGCGTTTATCGTTTGAGAAACGGAAGTGGATTCTTAAGTCATATTGGAAAATCGAGAATGTCTTTGAGATATAAAGATGTTGTGGAAGTGAATTTGAATACCACCACCAACACGGGTAACAATAGCAAGAATTTGTGACAAACTTGAAGCTGATGGAACAATGCTAAAATGTGAACCAGTGAAGACCGAGAACGTCAATGGGCAATGAATATTTTGCGTCAGTGTGACAGACACGAACACAATCCCTGAATAAGAGTAATTCTGTAAGACAATGTTCTCCCGAGGGTTGAGATTGTAAATCCCGTGTTCATCGCATTTTGTGGTGTTTAAAATGGAAGCCGTACATTCACAGACTACTTTTGCCATGAGGACGATCCAAAGAGGCGACTTCTTTTTTTTAAAGTGGTTTTTGCACATTTGTGAAGAAAGGGAAGATATTTAACAGTTTGGTCTGATGAAGCCACCTTTAAACTTAATGGTACTGTTGATCAATATAACTGCGTGTACTAGAACACCAAAAATCCACACGTAATGGAACAACAAGCAGTTAATCTACCGGGGATATCCATTCGTGTGGTGTGGTCTCTCTTCCAGATGAATGATAGGACCATTTTCCTTTGAAACGTCTGTCACAGGTCTCATTTCGCCTAATTTTTGCAAGACAAAGTCCTACCTCATTTTAATAACCTGTTTTAGGATGAATAGAGTGATTTCAGCAGGATGGTATACCACCACATTACCAAACCGATGTTAGAGATGTTCTTGATGTCACTTCCCCCGGGAGATGGATAGGACGAGGAGGAAGGGTGGAGTATAAATCTAGGTCTCCTGACATACCACCAATGGACTAACCAGCACCGTGGTATAGTGGTCAGTGCACCTGAGAAAGGGGAATTACCCCAACTGCTCCAAGGTTTTATTGATTAGGCTTAAGTTAGGTTTAAGAAATTCCACTAGCTCCATACTCCCATACTCACTATCATTATCACCTCATCGGGACATGGAAAGAGCCTCCACGGAAAGGATGTACGATTAGTACATCTGGGCATTCCTCAGGCAACGGTATATTAGTACTGGCTAATCTTTCCACTACTGGGCTACGAGTGATGAAGCCCAGATGCGTAATATTATTATTACCACTGGACTTTTACCTGTGGGGTACTGTCTACAAAACTAAACCAAGAACACTACAGGATATGAGACACGAAAGTGAAAATGCCTGTGCTTCTATTCCGCAAGAAACAATGGAGCGCGTATGTCTCTCTGTTGAACATATTTGTCAACGATACATTTGTGCTGATGGTAGTCGTTTTAAACATTTGTAACACTAAGGTAGCCAACATATCAACAATATGCCGTCTGTCCTTTTTACTTGTTATAAAATATGGTAATAAAATGTGAATACATTTTATTGTATTACTCTGTATATATAGGTTACATGTTTTCATTTTACTACACCAAGCCTTACTGCTCATTTAGGCTATCATTAGTTAATTTACAATAATCAGGCAAGGTCACGAGAGGTTGAATTTAGAGGAAATTTACCAGCAGCTACGTTAAAATAGAAAATAATTTTTTGTTTTTAAAAAATATACCTATATCAACCTAGTTTTCAAGACTTGACTTTCCGGTTACCGGCAAACCAGACTAGACAAGATTGACATTTAGTCTGCCTGTCCACCGATGCGGGTGTTTATATATTATGAGCTATGATATTACTGGAGCAAATTCTTTGTAGCTTTTATAAACAGTACTTAAGCTTTCCAAGCTTAAGTTGGATGCTGATAACTTTGTTTTGTAAAGCAATAATAAACTAGAATAGTTATTAAAATTAACTATAGCTTTCTTGAATAAAATGTTTATCATGATGTCACATCTCACAAAATAAAACATTTGGAAGTGTATCTTTTGTAAACTCTAACTTTCACTTCCATTCCACTAAGCAAATATTCCCGGGGGGGAATCCCCACCAAGCTTTAATGAAAACGCATGTGTTTACTTTACCACACCCCTTCCCGCCCGTATCCTTATAATAATTTTTTACTACTAACCCCAATTTCATTTAAGAACCAGAGCAATAAATAAAGTTGATTTTAGAAAGAAATGAAATATCACTTTACCAAGTCACTAAAAAAAGTGAGCACATTAACGAACTGGTACATACTTTTAAAATATTTAATGGTTTAGTTCTTTTTTTTAATAATGCAATATTTTTTATTTAAATTATTATTATTATTTATATTATTATTATTATTAGCACCGCGTCTTACTACGCGTTCTGGTTATACGCACTTATGCTAATGTGTAATGTTAGGGTGATTGTGAAATGAAATGGAGGATCTACAGTTTAACGTGGGATCCGAACCACGGTGGAGGCTTGGTAAATTTTTCATTTAAAATATAACAGTCATAGTAAAACTAAGTCTAGATGAAAATCTAAATAGGCTTAAATTCCATTCAAAGTTAATCGGAAAAAAGGTAGTCCTTTAAATGTTTTTTTTTGTTTGTTTCGCCCGCATCTTACTACCGATACCTTTTTAATTTTTAATTATTTGAGGTATTTAATGCGACTTTCTGAACCGACTGATTATATCAGCTCACAAGAATTTCTATGAGCGAGAGCGAATGGGCCCACAAATCTTGCCGGGAAAGCTATTTTAACATTTCATATTTTTTTCACGTGGAACCAACGGTTTTACTTCCTCTCCGAAAGAAGTCATGTTAGGGATTTTTATTTCTCAAGAGGAATACGTCGACCTCGGTTGGGTTTGAACCCACAAACATCGGCTCTCAAGGCAAGCAACTTACCCCAATACCACCAAGGTCGACCTACCAATACCAACAATGTCGGAATAGTTAAGGTAGAATTTAGATTAAATGTTCCCGCCTTTGCACGTAGAGCTGTAAAAAAAAAAGTTTTAGCGGTCATTATTTTATGCCCTAACGTACAGTAAATTTTCTAACCTTAATGACTTCTTCAACTGGAGTTTAAGTCAAGTTGGTGGGATGTCATTACTTTGAAACATTTAAAAACTTATTCAAACCAAAGTTAAATGTAACCTCCATAAAACCTTAAATCAAAATAAAGGTCCTAATGACCGTATTTATAGTATTGTCTCTGAAGTGAACACAGTCCCAGAAAGCAATAAGTTCAGGCAGTGGTATAACTAGGGTAAGGCAGATGGAGAACGTGGCCTGGGCATCAAATTTATTAGCAATTATATAGTTTTATTGTTTTTATAATGTTTTAACTGGCATTATAACGAGTAACCAATTTGATTATCAATATAATAATTCAGTCAAAATCTAATGAATCGTTATCAAGGGCTATCAATTTGTTGATTTGACCTTAGCACCATCAACCCTTTATCAACCCTAGCTGCGGCTCTGAGTTCAGGTCAAATGGAGGATTGACTGACATCCAAATCTCGACTATATACATGGCCTTAAGGCAGACACCCTGGTCAGCGAGAAACGATCAATCACAGTCAGGGCACACTGATTAATATACACTAGTCTCTGTTATTTTCTGTAACTTTTTATATATTCTGTCAAGGTTTATACTCCCTTTCGCCCCTCACCTACAACCACCCTTTGTCATGTAAATAATAAAGAAAAATAAAATACTTTTTTATCTCAGGTTAATGAGGAAAGTTTACTGGTAGTTCTCAAATATCTTAAAATGTTCTGTTGTGAAACTATCAAAAAATTACTGTATTTGTTAAAGGAAGGATAAATAGAGAGCCCTTTTTCATCAAGGCTAGTCTCAGAGCTCTGTAAATATACTTAAACACTTGTTGAAAATGTCAAATTTTCACACACTTTTTATATTATAAAAACTCAAAATATTGGGTTGTTGAAGAAAAAGATCCCTGTTGGAATCTTACGACATTATTTTGTCATGAACCATATTTTGAAATTACTCATCATAAAATTAAATAATGCGTTAGAGCTGAACGTCTGCACGGCAATTTCTTTCTTACCGAGGTGGATCTCTTAAGTCAGTAGTAGACCTTGTGCTATATATATATCAAACCATGTGTAGTATGTAGAAAAAAAGAGGCTCGTACATGTACATAATACACTTCATGACAAATTATCTCCCGCACCAGTGGCCACGGAAACAAAGGCGTCATTCTCTTTTAGTCTGGTTTTACTATGAGAGAAAGGCAGCTTTTCAAATACTGGCTGGGTACAGAAAGGAATTTCTAATTGAAAGACTGTTTTATTTTCTTCCTCCCAACCAATATGGATACAATTCTTTTAATTCCCACCTCCTGAGTGTATGATAGCTTGGACGGATAGTAAGACACGGAATATAAACGACACTATCTATATGGATCAAGCTAGTAAAACTAAATAATGAACCCCAATAATGAAGATGGGTGTTTAATTATTATCTGGGTGGTAACATGACGGTCTAGGGGTAAGATGTCTGACTTCTGTGTTGGGGGTCCGGCGTTCAATCCTTGATCCCGGCACAGATCTATCTGATTGCCAAACACTTCCTTCACCTCTGACAAGACGTGTATTAATCACAACTTGTGAATGTGTAGAATGCCAGGCCTCTACCGTGGTTCGGATCCCACGTTAAACTGTAGGTCCTCCATTCCATCTCACACTCAGCCTACCTTTACACATTAGCGTAAGTCCGTATAAACCGAACGGGTAGTAAGACGCAGTGTTAATAATAATAATAATAATAATATCTGCATATTTCGGTCAAAAATGTCATACATGTCAGTTTAATCCCGCTGATAATCATCAGCGTATCTTAAACAATCAAATCTTAATTTATTGTTTTTCCTATGAATTTATTTTTGAACTATATAACTCTCTTACTGTTACATAGAAAAATGAAATTTTTATAGAGCGGTTTAAATTATTGATAAACTTTTTATTTTAACTCAAAAATATCTCAAGTTTATTAAACATTTCCTGTGGATTTTTCTAAGAATCCTTGCCTTTATATCCTCAAGTTTTTGCAAAAAATTTGTACACATCACATTGTGTTTATCTTTCTTCTCCAATTTCTCCTACTTTACAACACTAAACCACAAAAACTATGCTCATTACGATTGGAATAGTGCGCTGCTGGCGGGATTTATAAGAGCTCGTTTTACCCTTTATTTATAACCTCTTCTCTTTTCCCACCCATACTACCGTGATTGTCTGACTAACTTTGCTTTACTAACAAATTTATTATCTCCATTTCTTACCCCCTTTTGGTGAAACTTGTAATCCTGTGGAGCCTTACAAAATAAGTACTAGATTAAACAAAAAGGTAAGTCTAATTTAATGAGGCAAAACTATTTTAGTTACTTGAAACTATTTATGATGCAGGCATTCAATTAAAACATATAATTACTATTTATAAGTGGTTAAACTTAAGAATTTGTACCCGGGCTTCCATAATTACACATTTGGGTGTGTGACAATATAGTTAAGTTACACAGTTTTAATATTCTTATCTACACTTATCCAAGATTCTTATTTTAAAATGGTTTTTGTAATAAATGTCCTTATAAAAAATGTCGTTTTCAGAAGGGGAGTGGTGAACCTTAAAAAAATCTTGGATATGTTTGTTGTTAGTAGCTATTATTTTATTTTATTACATCTCGTCTTACTATCCATAAGAATTATTCGCATAATTATAATTATAGGATACAGTTGGGTAGGTGCATTTTAGAGGAAACGTACACAGATTTGCGTGACGGTAGGGTGGGGAACATTTTTGTTTTAAATACCCTCAAAATACCCAGCTAGGATTTAGAGCTCTCAGTCATTGGTAATCTAGTATTATGAAAAAGTGACACTACCACTAAGCTATATTCTTAAAGATGATGTAAGGTGACCTGGCGGTCTAGGGGTAAGGTGTCGGACTTTTGTGCTGGGGGTCCGGAGTTCAATCCTCGGTCCCGGCACAGATTTATCTGATTGTCAAACCCTTCCTTCACATCTGACAAGACATGTATTAATCACAACTTGTGAATGTGTAGAATGCCAGGCCTTCGCCATGGTTCGGATTCCACGTTAACCTGTAGGTCCTCCATTTCATCTCACAATCACTCTACCATTACACATTAGCGTAAGTGCGTATAACCAAAACGGGTATAAAAACGCGTGTTAATAATAGTAATAATTTAAGATGGTGTAATTCTACGTATAAATACAGACAAAGAACAAATTATGTGGCACATAAGCCGATGGTAGCTGAGTTATCTGATATCTCGTAATCTTAATTGATCACTCATATGTAGCTGATAAGTTCAGCACATCCATCACAAAATCAGGCTTAAAATATGAGTGAAGAAATTAACCTGAATGCTGGAGGAATTCTGGATAGCTCAGTGGTTAGAGATTTAGCGTAGTAAGAAAAAGGTCACTGGTTCGATTCCCGTGGATAGGTGTCGTATTTAAATTTAAAGTATACATTACAAAAATGAAAAGTTAAATTACTATTGGAAGACAATTTTTGGAAAGTTATACATTTTGTTATGCATAATTCATGTGTACAAACTCTATAAAAATGTGTTTTTCAGTTGCCACTTTTGAGAATTAGTACAAATGTTTACAACAATAAGATGTTTTTCAATGTGGTCTGGGCCAGATATAATTTTTTTCGAAGATATAAAATTAATAGTGGTGAAATAGGTATTACCATTTTAACTATATACATTTTATCTCTATTTTCTTACTTATTCTATGGCATTAGAAACTCGAAATGTCATTCCCACATTTCCAAAAGTACGCCACCTATACCAATCTTGAGATAGTTTTATCCAGATGAGCTATTGCCCACTATTTTGATCTAGTTATATCCAGTCCACCTCATTACACCCTACGAGTTTCAGGTCCATTCTAATGTTATCCTCCCTGGGTTTGCTAGTCAATATCCTGAACATGGTTCTAGATTCTCCCATTCGCGAGGCATGTCCCGACACCGTAACCTTTAAGATTTGAGTATCCTGACTATATTTAGTAATGAGTACATACAGGCTATCTAACTAACCATTATGTAACCTCCTCCACTCTCCATTATGATAATCTATTTTTGTATGCTGAAGAAATACAGTTTAGACAATCACAGAAACAAATTGAAAGTTTGATACAAATATAACTGATAACTTGAAAAATAAACTTTATGACTTAGTGATTATAAACGCTGAAGACCTGCATTTATGATGTGTGAAAGTGTTTAGGAGAATTAGAAAAAAATATACATTTTGTGAAAAATTATTTATTGTTGTATATAATAATCGGCAAGAAATGCGCAGTTACCAAAATGAAGATTTTAATTTTTTATTTTAATCACAAAACTTAATATATTCCGAAAATTGAAAGATGACACCTGGACACGGGAATTGAACCTGGGACCTTTAGCTTAGTACGCTAATGCTGAGCTATCCAGAAATCGAAAAATACTTAAGGTCATTCTTCACTCATATTTTAAGGCAGAGTCTATGATGGACTTGCGGAAATCATCGGCTACAAATGTGTGATTTTTATTAAGATCACACATTTGTAGTCGACGATTTCCGCAAGTCCATCATGGACTCTGCCTTAAAATATGAGTGAAGAATGACCGTAGGCACTAGACAAATCCTGGATAGCTCAGTGGTAAGAGCATTGACACAATAAGACAAAGGTCCCGGGTTCGATTCCCGTGTCCAGGTGTCATTTTTTAATTTTCAGAATATGGTATCTAAATGGAGTAATCCTCATTTGAAGCATAAATAATAGCTTTAGCTATTTGATTCATAAGACTTAAAATGAAAAGTTTTAGTTCTAAAAGCACTTGTTGATACCTACCCTGTTAGCGTGAGCCATATTTTTAGATAACAATCCACTTAGTGAGCAACGTGGAGTATTTGAAATTTTGCAACGCGTTTGAATTCTAATATGCTCCCCGTAAATCCCAAAATTGGATAATAACTTACTCCTTTGGTGTTAGTACCCATTTGAAAGTTAGCTAGTCTTAATATATAATATAATATTATTTTGATTTCAGAGAGTGATCTTCAATATTGTTAACTTCAGTAAACATAAGAATTTGTTTCGTGAAGGGATGACTCCTTTGGTGAAATCGACAAGCCGACCAAAGTGGTATGTTTTAGCTCAATTAAACAATTAATGGTTTTAACAAATGTGCTCTTACACTTTTATAAACGTATCCTACACTTTATATTGATTGACCATAATGTCGAAGTTCACATTAACAATATAATAAAAAGTTATATTAGTAACAAGCACAGCTAAGTGAAAATAGGTTTTAGTTTGTTTTTTTCTGCGTCTTTTTACCCGTGGGCTATCTATTTCTTTAATATGAAAGTGTATATTCTTGTCAGACCCAATATAGACATATTTTATGGGTCAAATGTACATATGAAGACAAAATTGAAATGTATTGATCTGAAAATGTGCCACCACTATTGAAATTAAAACAATATTTTCTGGAGAAAAAAAAGGTTACTCCCTCCATCCTCCCAGATGCATCTCTGTAAACACTGGGGCTATAGGATGAAATTGTAAAAAAATAATGTTGCCTGTACTGATTTTTTCTCAAACACTTTGTAAATATGATTTCCTTATGTATATATTATAAATTTTCCATTTTAAATAAAATTTATTTAAAACTAAAATTATTTACGTCTCTTAGCCCTTTATTCACATGAGGAAAATATTTATTTACTGTATTTAGACAAAGTCTTTATTGGAGAAAAGATTTGTTTCTAATTTTGCCTAAATAATGTTATATTTGCGCACGGGTTTGCTAGTAAGTACTAATTACACTAATGGCACAGTGATGAAAAAGGTAGAGTTAAAATTAAGAGCCCGCGTTTGCATAGAATGATATTAGGAAATCTTCCACCCTTAGTACACCAAGCTGGTTTTCTAACCCTGACATCCCCATTAATGAAAGAGCAAAATAGATTAGTTTGATCATTATTCCGGTTTCAAACAGTACGCATGAAATATATTACTCATATTTTGTTCCGGAACAATACAATTTAATTCTTAACTTAATTAAGTATTTATTAGCTGGGAGTGCATATTGACTTAAAAATAGTTAAGTACAGTATAAGTTTGACTGTGCCAGTCTAGGAAGTTGAATATTCCGTTAAATATAGGCCGTTCAGCAGAAAATAAATGTTTGGAATATAATGACGTATTGTGACATGTGGGAAGGGTCGTTTAATAATGAGTTTCCGAGAATTGATCCTTTCTCCCGCCAGTCATGAAATATTAATGAATACATTATTTGGGTAAACAAAGTAGTAAAATTTATAAAAATAAATAAAAAGTAAGATTCATTTTTAAAAATTTGGAATATCTTACCAAAAAGTATGTGTTATAAAAATAAATGTGTTTTTCTCCGTATATAGCTATCTAAATTGGCCACTCCAACTAGTCATGCTAATAATATATTTTTAATACTAATATTATTTAAAACTAAAGTGTCTGAATATGAATTGTGTATTTAAATAATAATTTTTAAGAGTCTGATCACAAATAAAATATATATAGCACTCTATTAAATAATAAATATTTTACAAAGAATATTTTTCAAAAGTGGAGAGAGTAAGATTAAGTAGTATATTTTTCATAAAAAATAAATAGCTAACTTACAATTTAGATTAAAAATTTTAGTTATTCAAAAACCAGGTGTTTAAGAAGATTATTCTCCACAAAGAATTGAGGCTACTGGTGAGTAAAGGAAGCTACATAATAATGAGTTACATACCCTGAACTCATCACAAGACATTATTAGGATTGTCAAGTCTCGTATATCACTGTGGTCAGGACATTCAGAATGAATAGGAGATTCTAGAACCCTGTTCTGGGTAATGGCTCTCAAACACAGTGGGAAGAGACCACTGGTAAGACTTAGACATAGATGGGAGGATAACATTATAGTGGACCTGAAATAGGTGGGGTGTAATGAAGTGGACTGGATATAGCTAGCTCAATATAGAAATAGGGTGTAATGAGGTGGACTGGATATAACTAGCTCAAGATAGGGATATTGTGTAATGAGGTGGACTGAATATAACTAGCTTAAGATAGGGATAGCGTGTAATGAGGTGGACTGGATAGAACTAGCTCAGTATAGGGATATGTTGTATTGAGGTGGACTGGATATAACTAGCTCAAGATAGGGATATTGTGTAATGAGGTGGACTGGATATAACTAGCTTAAGATAGGGATAGCGTGTAATGAGGTGGACTGATTAGAACTATTTCAAGGTAGGGATAGGTGGCATACTTTTGTGAATGCAGCAATGAACTTTTGCGTTCCTAATGCCATAGAGTAAGTAACTATATACAGACCACTTAAATCAACTCGCTGATTCAATAAAAAAATATTATTCTGTTCTTTATTTAACTAGAGGAACAAAGGCCATGCTCATAATTATTTCAGGGTAGTAGATAACATAAAGGGGTTTTATCTATATGCACTGGCCTTTAGTGAAGCTCTCAAACAGCGGATGCTCTAAGCTATTTTTTTAAGTAAGACATACTTCTTAACTCAATTTAAATATGATTTTCAAGATAATTGGAGTTATAGAAAAAGTACTTTTTTTAAATAATACAACAAGATGTTAGTCTAGGTTTGAGGAGTAATAATATTAATATAGATGATAAATAAATCTTTTTCGTAGAAGGGTTTGTCCTTGAACCATAAACATTCCTCCCACTTCGGTACCACTCTTAATGGAAGAGATGAATTAAAAAATATATAAACAATCAAAGAAGGGGTAGGAAGTTCAGTATCGAGGTTCCCAATTAGAAGAATTCATGGGACAATGTCCCATTATGCAATGCTGCTAAACTAAATGACACATAAATTGAAGATTGGACCTAGCAAAGAAATACAATGGTAACCAAATGAAGTAACCATCTAAGAGCCGGTCTTATGACTAACAGATAAATATTGCTATCGGGAGCAGTGGCAGCTCGTGTATAGACACTGTGGAACTGCAGCACCCCCTATTTCCACTTGATATTACCGAAAACATTTAATATAATGAGTCCTTTTTTCTGTAATTCTTTCTTTATTTTTGTAGTACAATATATATTCCATAAGCTTAATGTCAGTACTTTAGTAGCCAGCCCCCAATTTATGAAAAAGATACACAAATTTGTGTAAGGAACTGTGCGCTTCACAGTGCCATTGACGTGGTGTTTGACTGTTGTGCGCATGCGCATATAGGAGGATGGGGAGGAATGTGGGACACTCAGGTAGAGAGAGCACTGTTGCTCTCGCAGTGCTGGCTCTGGCATGATGGTGGAAGGAAGTTTTTTTTTACTCATCGTGTGTTGTGCTTAAAAACGGTGTACCATATTTTTGAATGTGATAAAGTGTAGAAGAATGTAGAATTAGATTATTATTCTGCTTCCAGCTATTCTATTTGATTCATTTTTTTCGGTTCTTTTATTTAACAGAAAGACTAAATGCGCTTGCAGTACTTTCAATGGAGAAAAATTTCCTCAATTGCCATCCAGAGATCAAGGAGAAAATTATTGAATTTTTTGCGCAAATTAAAACAAAAAGAATGGATTTCATTTTTAAATAAATAGATTAAGCTTGAACTGTAACAATTTAAGTTAAAGTAAGTAAAAAAGTTGGGGTATTTTTTTCAGATTTTATCACGTTCATGAATACATTTTCTTTTTATACATTTTTTTTTCCTTTTACACAATTTTAAAATAAAGGCTAAAAATATCTGGAGAAGCTCCTCCCCTAATTTTAGCTACGAGCTGCCACTTATCGGGAGGTTAAAGTTAATGACCAGATGAAGGTTATCACTTATCAGGCACTTTGATATTTTACTCTTATTATGAACATAATTTATCCGCCGGATAGCTATCTGTAGGATAAATATATTTTTATTCAAAACACGCAAGGTTGGTACTGTTCTTACTGGTGCGCGCATGCGTATTAACCAGGCTGCTACCGCTACAACCTAGCAAATGGGGACAACGCTCAACATTAAGTTAAATAATGAGGGCTAAACGAGTGCGAGGAAACAGATGGCGTCACGTGGGCGCAGAAGCTAAGTTGTCTTGAAAGTACTGCCAAAATGTGAGCAATAATTTGGTCCAGTGTTTACAAATTTTAATCTTTTGTACTCACATTTATATAATTTGTTCTTATTTAACTATAACTCTACAAATAGCTTGTCAGTTTTTATAAAAGTGTGAATGTTTGATCTTAATTTATAGTTAGAGCCTTTTCCCGAGCCTATTAAACACGCGAACCAAAATTTTAACCTAAATCCAGATTATGATTGGTGAAACCTCTTGAAAATCATTGTGTCACTATGACAACGACCATTTTAACTTTTAAATAAAAGTTATCAGGTACTTAAACCTCCCGATAAAAATGTGATGGATAAACACATTTTATCTGGCAGATAGATGCTATCTGGTGGTCTTAAGACCTACTTTTAACTTATCGACCAGATATAAATATTAATCGGTCAGATTAATATTCATCCAGGAGTCATAAGACCGCCCTAAGAGAAGAAAAATCGAGCCTGGACCCACCAAGTTATGAGTTAGCACGTGATTCGGCGGTTATAACCAGAAAACAACGTCAATAGATGTGAGTGGGGGCTGAATTTCATACCCCAGGGAAATTCTTACGTACGAGGTGTAACAGGCCCACAACTTTTTATCATCGTCACGAGTCGTTAAAATGGGGTAGGGGGATGGAATGAGAGTTAAGGAGTAAAGGCGATAAAATAGGCGAGCAGAAATTCATAAATGTCAAAAACCAATTGTGTTTATAATGGGTTGGGATGCAATAGTGTAACAAACAGGGGAGGAGGAAAATACAAATGCTAATACAATTGGTTAACTGACCTCTTGATTAAATTACATAATTTAAATCGTAGAGATCCATTTGACGCTATTATACCAGCTACCTTTCTCTTCCCGGGAATTTAGCTCATAATAAAAAACCCGAGTATGTGGCTTTTTGGACTTATTATAGTGAAATTTTAACTTTTAAAATTTGTTTACAAATTTATAAATGCATAATGTCTTAAAAATAGGGTTGTGATCATTATAGTAAACACCAAACTTATGTAGCTACTGTCAAAAGTTTGGTCAATACCTAACCTAAGTGTAACATCTAATTGACAATATCCCAGCTACATAGGCGCCCCCCTTAAGCAATATAATTTTATTTAAGTTTTAATTACCTAAAAAATGGCTTTGGCCAACATAAATAAATATTGCTTTGATAGTTTGAATTTCTACATATTATCCATGTCAACAGTTTTTGAAAACATAAACGTTATTTGACAAGGAATATTTTCTCTATTTATAAAGTGTCTGTTGCAATATCATGATGCCTATACAAAATATTTAAGAGCTATGGAAAATACAATATCTAGAAAATACTACTAAATGTGTATACTGAAGCAGTATTTTATGTATCTTTTTCAAAAAAGGATGTTATTTATATTAAACTAAAAAAATGTAGACCTAAAATCCCTTTCTCTTCAACCCCACCTCAAGGAAACCACTTGGCGGGAGCACTGAGACACGTTGCAAACATCCACAAATACGGCCTTATTTGAAAAATATGTTGTTGTTGGTTTCAAAATACGTTATTCCCTAAATATGTAATATTTAGCAACATGTCCCCAAATATTTAAAAACATTACATTTTTAGTTTAAAAGTTTAAAAACTCTTAAGAGAGGTGAATTTAGCTTATTTAAAAAATGTATTACGTAAAATATAGCGATACTTAGGTCAAATTAAATTCGGTAAAGCCCCGTTGTACCGAACTTCGGTAGTCGGAAATTAAAGATAATCCGAATACAATTTTCGGGCAATAGTGGAAAAAAGCTATGCGAATTGAAATATATTGTATTGGTTAACAAATTCAACGTTAAAAGATAACTTGTTAAAAACGATGATAGTAAAAGTTTAGTATTTACAAGTTGCAGCTAACCCATTTTATTTATCTTTAATTAAAATTAATAACTTATTTAGGCACCTTATCTACGGCATTAGGAACTTTAAAGGTAATTGCTGCTCTTAAAAAAGCACTTCACCTATCCCTATCTTGAGCTAGTTCTATCCAGTCCAATTCATTACACCATATCCTTATCTTGAGATAGTTATATCCAGTCCACCACATTACACCCTATACCTATCTTGAGCTAGTTCTACCCAGTTCACCTTACTACACCAATCCCTATCTTGAGCTAGTTCTATTCAGTCCAACTCATTACGCCATATCCTTATCTTGAGATAGTTATATCCAGTCCACCACATTACACCCTATACCTATCTTGAGCTAGTTCTACCCAGTTCACCTTACTACACCAATCCCTATCTTGAGCTAGTTCTATCCAGTCCAATTCATTACACCCCATCCCTATCTGGAGCTAGTTTGGAACAATTCACTTCATTACACCTTATCATTATTTGGAGCAAATTATATTCAGTCCACTTCATTACACCTTATCATTATTTGGGGCAAATTATACTCAGTCCTTCTCATTACACCTTATCATTATTTGGGGCAAATTATATTCAGTCCACCTCATTATACCCTATCTCTTTCAGTTACATTCTAACCTTACCCCTTCAACTGCTTCTAAGTCTTCTCATTGGTCTCTTCCCATTAGTTTTGCCAGTCAGTACCCTGAACACGCTTCTAGTTTCTCCAATTCACGCTGCATGTCCTACCAACCGTAATCTACGAGACCTGACTATCCTAACAATGTCTTATGTTGTGTACAGACTTATGATTATGTAATTAAAGTACTGTAAGAATTTATATTTTTAATGTAAAACTACGTGTTATACATCAGTCATATAAATTAAGTTGTTATAAAATTCATTCAACTGGATTTTAAATTTTTTGGAAATACCCTGGTTCTCGCAGACCTCTTCGTTTTTTCCCACTTAATCTGAATTTTCTCTATTCAGATCAAGATTCGGTCCCAATTTCTTTGGATTTACGAGGTTCTACTGTAAACATAAAAACTTCCTCAAACAAGTAAAATAATGTTTAAAATACTGTTACATCAGATCGTTTTGGGATAGTAAGTATAGAGGTAGTTTCAGCATTTTGCTTGAGGATAAGCATTGAACAGGGTGAGACTCTTACTTGGGGAGGGGGGGGGGGGT
>CABEEJ010000353.1:137171-161278 GCA_901482245.1 Timema douglasi
GGGGTATTCCACACCAGTAAAACCAATACTGTGGGTCAAATATATTTTTGGAGTGGACTGGATTAGATTCAGTTTCCATCTTCACATACCTTGGAAGCATAATTTCTAAGAACAACACTGTTAAGCAGGAAATATTCACTATAACATAGAAAGAATCACACTTTTACAGTCAAGTGATAAACACTATTTTGGGATTATACACCATAAATCGAAATTACTTGTGTTTTATACTTATTGTGTAATGCCCCAAAAATTCAAAATGGTTAACAGAGACTGCGTTAAGGGAGGAGGTGAAAAGAAAGTTTAACTAAAAACAAAACTAATATTGTTACTTACTTTAACTATTAATCAATTTTATTAATTTTGCGTCTTTTAAAAATATTTAAATGTAGGAAAATGAAAACTAAAAACTTAAATAATTTACAAAGTGTGTAAGAAATTATAACAAAGAATCACATTATTTGAATAACATAATGTGGTTCTTAATATATAGGGGTATTTTAAATATAATTTAATAATTAAAATACATAATTTATAGGAACTGAGGAGAATTTTTTTAACTTAGAATCTAAATTAGTTTCAGTGTAGTTACTCTCTTTCAATTAAAATGCTACCTTTTATTTTGTATTGTATCAAAGTATTTTATCCCTCTTGAAATCTCAATGTTTATATCCCGTTCAATAGATAAAAGAGCCAAGAATGACAACCTTTAATTCCTGTTGTATATATGTTTTAGTATTTAGTATGTTTTTAAATGTTGCAAACATGAAGTGGTTCGTTTACAAGACTCTAAAATCATTGGAATGGTAAAATACAGTAGCAAAGGCTCAAAAATAATTGGAAACACATCTCTCATGTGTTTTTTTCCCTTACAGACTGCTGCTCTTTCTTCAGCGCTCTTCTTCTTTACTGTTTCTATTTCGTAAAAACACTGCAGCCTCGCCGTGAGACGTTCCCTGTATAAATTGAAATAGTCACAAACATGTTCTACACTGGATGGTTCAGCTTTATTTTCACTCAATACGTTACTCAAGTGATTCATAACTTCCAAATTGTTTTCAGCTAGACTGCCTTTTTTTTATTGGACAAGAATGTCAAGAAGAGGAAAAATTATCTTAGCTCTGTAAAAATACTCCACGGTCTCAAATGTAGCTTTACTCCCTCTATCGATTTTTGCTGTGATTCTGCCTTTTCTCGATAACTCTGCTGGATTAGATCTACATTTTTTTGCTAGCTCTGTGCAATGGTAACAGTCGAGTGAAAAGAGCATCAGTTCTAAAAATTTGTAAGGCTTCAATCGTGTAATTCACCACCTTTTTTCTCGACTTCTTAGTTCACACTTCTGGAATGTTGGGTCTTAGATAGAACGTCACACTGGGAAATAACTCTTCTTAGCAACAAGAGATTATGAACGAAATTAAAATATTCTATGCATTTTATCAACGCCCTGGCCTTGCCACCACAGTTACGGTCAGTTTTAAATCAATTATATAATATTACTAGCAATCCCACACGTCGTTGAGCGTGACCCACTGTGGTATTGTGTTAGAAATAGCCTAATTAAAAAACTAGTTAAAAATCCTGCTTTGAGGTGCATTTGGACCCCCCACGGACACCTATGTTAAAAATTTCAGATCTCTACGTGGCGTAGATTTGTCTGGGCATCGTACACAAACAAATAAACTAACACACAGACAAACCCTTCCCTTTTCTACACTAATGTTATAAAGAGGAAAGATTTGATTTTTTGTTTTTTTGTAATGAGGAATAAATTAAATTTTCTAAATAAAATATAGCCTATGTTACTCGCTGATAATGTAGCTTTATATTGGTTAAAGAATTTTTTAAATCGGTCCAGTAGATTTTGAGTTTATCCATTACAAACAAAAAACAAAAAATCAAATCTTTCCTCTTTATAATATTAGTATAGATAAATTATCACTTAATTTACTATGCTTATTTATTTAAATAACATTAGTTCATACATTATTTATAACAGATGAATCAGATTGTTCCATGAGAAATTTAATAGAGTCAAACGTGAATAATGATTGTCGACTTATATTTAGTTGTTTTTGTCCTCTAAATATTGAGGGGCAACTATCACCCCTTGAAACCACCAAATTCCGCCTCTGCTAATAAGGATAGTTTTAGTTGTTTGAAGCTGTAGAGTAGCCTTTCCCATTAGAAATACGGTTGTGTGAGGATATTTCTTTTCATGTAGGTGGAACCTTTAATCTAAGCTGGCGTCTCTGTTTAAAATGTCAGCCATTGCTTTATTGTCTGGTGTGTAGACAACTTGTGTATGTGACTTGCTTACTCACGGAATAAGAAGTAGATGACACGAACACTTTTTGTCAAATATTCCTAGACAGCAGTTGACATGCGGACAGGGGTGTCAGTTATGTTTAGTCTAGCTTACCGGTGACCGAATCTCCTGTTTCGAATCTCAGCCGGTTTCATGGAGACGGTGTTTCCTAATTGGTTTTTCACTCTCTCTTTACGCAAATGGGGGTATATTTTCTTTACATTACTCCTTCCTTGTTACTTTTGAAGACAGCCCTGATGGGTAATATGAAGCAGTGCGCATGTCAAAATTTGTAAGCAAGTATTTAATATATTTCATATAAGTTTTCAAATTATATTTATTTTGATAATATTTTAACAAATATAAAAAAAATCACTTGAAATATAGTGTGATTATAAACTTAATATTTTGGTTTAATCAGTTGAGCTAGCGATGAGACAAGGTAAATACGGAATTTTCTAAAATATTGATTTTTAACAGTTAAAATGTGTTATAAAATGAATGTTATTACATAGCATTCCTCACTATAACCTCACAGGTTATTTCTTCTTTATAAATCATAATAAGCTAACGTCCTACACACAATCTTTGATAAACTTGGTCCAATCCTAGTTATATAAATAAATATTTGTTTTCTTTTGTCTGTCCTTGCTTTTTTCTCATAATCTTGCACTGCTCTGTTAGAAGTATAAGCCCCAATTCTGTAAATTGCCACTCTACGTGACACAGTGAAAACTCTGGGACTTATCTATATTTGGCTTAGTACATAGAGCTATAGTATTTCCACGAAATCGTAGACTTAAAAATACCAGGAATTCATGTTTGGGAATGTATTGCAATATCCTAAGTACGCTATTTGCACATTCATTAGCATTTTGTTTTTAAGCTTGGCAGAATTTACATTAGGTCTATAAATTTTGGCTTTCTTGTTTTCAATATTGAAGTTTGTGACTGTTATTTTATCATCACAAGGGTTTCCACTGTCCAAGACTTGTTTTAGAGTTGTAAACAATTTTAAGCGTCTATAGCTAACACCAAAACTGTTGTGAACTTTTTTTTACTATTAAGACATCTTGGTATCATGAATTTTTTTTAAATATGTTATAAAATTAGAATAACGCATTAAAAAACTCTATAGAAACACCAAATTTACAGAGAAAAAAGATGTGTATGATAAATGCTTTGCTCTAAATTTATACATTAATATAAATGTTAATATAGGCTCAAGTTGTAATAAAATCATCTATAATTATTTATAACCTTTGTTTGATCAAAGTTATAGCACTTGAAATATTAAATAGCCTAATTGTTTTGTTCCCCTTCATTTCAATCTTGAAAGAATCAAAATATCAATTTAAAAAAATACAAATACTTGGATTTTTTTTAATTTAGCCGATAACTTTTGGAGTTGAAAATCAAATTTGAGAGAATTTTCTCTTCAAAAGGTGTAACTGTTTAGTGTATAATGATGAAAATTAAGTTTCTGTGACGAAACTGTGTGGAAGGCCGATCATAATTGGAAGATTCTCTCATTCGATCTCAGGTGGTGTCTGAATGAGTTTAGTGTTAGTTTATGGCTTCGTACCGCCAAACAGATAATGAAATTATTTCCACCGGGGTCGAATGTCCTAGGGTTAGTTTGAAAGTTGCGCACTTGAATTGAAATGGCTAGAAGCTTGTGACTCGGTAAACTTTATTAAATGAGAAAATAAAACCCTTGCTCGTAGCTTCCATCCACTCAAAGGGTAAATTACGTTATTTCATTGTTCGCTGGGTTGAAGAGAAAGATATTTAGAGTAAGAGAGGGAAAAGTTTATGGGTACATGGAGAAGTATTCATCCGCAATATATTGTAAAATGGGTAAAGGTCTGATTTATGGTGGGGATGTATGGAAGGTGAGAAAAGGTCAATGTGTTTGCAGTTTTTATAGCAAAAATTTTTAGCCAAAATAAATTAAATATTGCTTCAGTACAAACAAACATAAAGCTTTATTTTATTCACATGATGATATCAAAAGCCCTTGAATATCTGTTAAGCGTGTCCTGGAATTAAATGACAAATTTTTTTCTCAATTTAAAAAGTTTGTCATCTAATGCCGCTACGATAATGACAGATACTCAAGAACTGTTGAGGTCACCATGTGAATAAAATTAAACTCTATGTTTGTACTGGAGCAATATTTTATTTATTTCAGCCAAAGAAAGATTTTGCCCTAAAAAATGAAAAAAAACACTGCCTTTGTCTAGCGTCCACTTACATCCCACCTAAAGGGTCACGCGGACCGTGTGGTTGCCTAAGACACCAGCTCGAGGGGAGTGCCAAACAAAGCACCAACCTAACCTAGCTTAATCTGGGCGTGAAAGGAAAATAATCCCTAAACCTAACAACTCCAAACATAACCTAACTTGGGCTTAATAATGGAGATGCTATTGATAACAATCGTATACTTTTTGATATTAACATGAAATTTGACATATCCGTGTAGTTTTTTGTGGTGACTAAAATATAATATAGTGGCACTCTTAACAAGTTATTTTACATTTTACATCTTGAAAAAATGGCACCGTAAAACTGTTTTTTGCCATTATAACGAAAACCGTTAATTTTGTCAAAGCGATTGTTCAAATAAAAAAATAGGATAACATTGTCTACAAAACATGTTTTTATAGTGTTATTTGTAATCCTAACTGTTTTTGTAAAATTTCGCAGTCAAACATTTGAAGTATAGTTACCATTTGTGGAGTTTCCCTTCAGATTATTTTCTTATTACACCCAGAATACTTTAGGTTTGAAGTTGTTAGGTTTGGGGATTATTTTCATATTTACCTAGAGTCCATTCGGCATGCAAAGTATGGTTGCTTACAGCTAGCAGAAGATGTAACAATTGTTAAAGAAAAACATAATAAAATATAAATTGTTTTTTGTGGACGTTTTGACTGGCAAAGGTGACAACAAATAAATATATGGTTTAGCTGATCATATGGTTGGGTGAATGGATACATGAGAGTATATCTGATAGCTTTTGCTAGCTTTCAGTTATTAGCACCCTTATGGTGAATGGACTATATCATCCCCCCGTTATATAGAAGGGCGGCAGAAAGAAATCCCACCAGGGTGCAAAATTTTCCTTGGGCCATCCCTGTATATTTAATCTGGCTTAGATGGCTTATTATATTTGTGCCTGAAAACATTTAAACAATTTATACAGTTAAAGAAAATGAGATAATCTGTTGAATAAAGATATTTAGTAGGTTAGAACGTGTACATGTGAGCTTAATGGCAGTGGCGGCTCGTAGCTAGAATTAGTGGTAGTGGTGACCCAGAAAATGTTTATCCTTTGTTTTAAAATTGTGTAAAAGGAAAAAAACTTGTATGAAAAGAAAATTTATTTAGAAACGTGATAAAATCCTAACAAAAAAAACTAAACATTTTATACTTACTTTAACTTAAATTGTTACAGTTCAAGCTTGATCTATTCATTTAAAAATGAAATCCATTCTTCTTATTTTAATTTGCGCAAAAAGTTCAATAATTTTCTCCTTGATCTCTAGATGAGAATTGAGGAAACTTTTCTCCATTGAAAGTACTGTTAAATAAAAGAACCGAAAAAAAAATGAATCAAATATAATAGCTGGAAGCCAAATAATCTAATTCTTTCATCTACACTTTATCACATTCAAGAATATGGTACACGGTTTTTAAGCACAACACACGCAGAGTAAAAAAAAAACTTCCTTCCACCATCACGCCAGAGCCGGCACTGCGAGAGCAACAGTTCTCTCTCTCTCTCTACCTGGCAGTCCCGCCTTCCTCAACAACCCCTTCCTATGTGCGCATGCACACAACAGTCAAACAGCACGTCGCTGGCACTGTAAAGTGCACAGTTCCATACAAAGATGTTTGTATCTTTTTCATAAGCTGGGGGATGGCTACTGAAGTAAAGAAAGAATAAAGAAAGAATTAAAGAAAAAAAGACTCATTAAATTAAATGTTATTGATAATATCAAGTGGAAATAGGGGGTGCTGCAGTTCCACAGTGCCTATACACGAGCCGCCATTGCTTAATGGGATCGTACAGCCACTCATTTGTCTGCAACGTGAGAATGAGAGGGAAATATCGTTCCCACGGCAACGTTCATTATATTCCAAGGTTTATTGCAATACAAGTGAAGGGTTGGCAAATGCCCAATAATTCCAAACATAATCGTTGCCGTAGTTATTTAATGGTTTATTATTATTATTATTATTATTTGTAATTAGGATAATCTCTCAATGTTCCGTTGGAAACATAGTGTAAATAAAAAACTGTTAGAGATATGGTAGTGTGAGTGTGCTCCGATAGATCCAAAATAATAATTACGTGTAGTTTATGAGAATAAAACCTTTTTGAATATAAACAGAGGAAAATAAACAAAGTTACTGTCATCAGATAAACTATACCCTGTGGTTGTCAGGAAGAACAGTATCTGACCTGCTTCAGTGACCGCATAGTCTAAGGCGTCTCTCTTGTGTTAGACTAGACAGCCGATGACAGGGAGATCAGGGTTCAAGTCCTGGTCGGGTGTACTGAAGGTGGTTTTCAAAATGGTTTTCCACTCTCCCTCTACGCAAATACTTTAACACTTCCTTTATATTCAACCTTCCTCGTCCCTAAAACCAATAGTGTAATTATTTTATAAGCATATAGCCTGAATAGGAAGTAATACGTGGTGCTAACAAACAGCACGGTATTTGGTAGTTACTAAAGTTGCTAAAACAATTTTAATATATTCATACATAAAGTCATGTTATCTGCAGCTGCCCCTTTTGATAGATATTATTAATACCTATAAAATACCACAAATAATTAAGTAAAATGTTGTAAAAGTTGGTAGTGAAGAAATATGTTTGGATTTTCTAAACTGCTCTTTCAACTAAAATCCAGTTGTACTTTTACAAGTTTGTATTCTAAGAGGAAAGTAAAACTAAGAAATATTCCAAGACGCATTTTATAATGTCATGGTATAGTAAAAATGCGCGGCTGTATGGAATTTGATACTACAGAACATCCCACATTGATGAACTACGCGAATAGGTTGGATTACTTCTTTATAATGTATGATATTGTCTACGAAAGGAATTAACGGCCATCTACTGTACTATGTGTGGTCTTGAATGGTCTCGTAACTAAACTAGTCACACTGGTATACAGTCTCTAAAGTGTTTGACATTTATTCATTCAACAGTTTAAATGGCCTTTTTTTTTCATCCAAACACAATTAAGAAATACAAGCTTTGAACGTCAGCAAACGTTATCACTGATTTGGTGATTCCGTTGTGGAGCATGCTACTGTTTGGAGAGAGATGGCCAACCATTATTATTTTGGAACATTTATGATCGGAGGCTAGGTAAACGATTAGATCAGGGTTACAGGGATGAAACAATGCAGCAATAAATACCATCAAAAATGTAATAGATGCAAAAAGTAGATATTGCTGTGTCTGTGAATTGCAAATCGGCAAGGCAACACCTATGGGTGATGCAACCAACTCCTGCAAATCCATTATTGTGCCAATACAAAGAAGTAGAGCCAATGAAATTTACCATGCCACATAAAATCCATCAGGTTTCGTAAATAGGTTCCAAATCAACGAAGATAATACTCAGGTCAAAAACGCTCAACAATTCTATCGCTATAACAGAGAGCATCTAATCTCTGAATGTTCGTAGGCAAATTCAATATACCTAATTTATAAGAAACAATACCACATAAAATGATCATGGGGGTGGTTTAAGAGAGGCAAAACTGAAATATAAATAGAATCATTTAGCACCCTTGGAATTCTTAGGCTCATAATATTATAGACTGTAGGCTCTCTTATATTGGCTTGGAAACATTCGTATGTATGTATGTATGTATGTATGTATGTATATATGTGTGTGTATGTGTATGTGTGTGTGTATGTGTGTATGTATATATGTATGTATGCATGTATGTATGTATGTATGTATGTATGTAAATATGTATGTGTGTGTATGTATGTATGATTGTATGTATGTATGTATGCATGTATGCGTGTATGTATGTATGTATGTATGTATGTATGTATGTATGTATGTATGTATGTATGTATGTATGTATGCATGTATGTGTGTGTATCTATGTATGTATGTATGTATGTGTATGTATGTATGTATGTATGATTGTATGTATGTATGATTGTATGTATGTAAACAAACAAAACAACCCTACCGTTATTATGTACGCGATGTCGAATATAGCTAAATATCATATGGGAATATAATCAAAAGCAACTTTGACAAAAACCAACTTTGCAAAGTATGATCAATTAAGTGGCCTCTAAACTAATATTTTTAATATTTATCTTTCACCTGGGGAACAAATCATTCCTTACGTATCATGCATACACACTGTTCTATATATACGATTAACATTGTAATTAATGATGACTGTAATTAATTTAAATATGTAATCCTGCTAAAACTCATTGATAGCATTAATAATTACCTTTTATTTACTGTGAAAGGTAGCAGCTTACGTTGATAGAATCCACTATGGTGTAGCTTTTATTTAATATAGTACCTTTATGTAAGAAGTGAAGCTATAACTGATATATTTTAGGGTAAAG
Source organism: Timema douglasi (assembly GCA_901482245.1). Classification (NCBI taxonomy): domain Eukaryota; kingdom Metazoa; phylum Arthropoda; class Insecta; order Phasmatodea; family Timematidae; genus Timema; species Timema douglasi. The sequence continues at coordinate 146,110 of CABEEJ010000353.1, forward strand.
AAGAGAGAGATTTTGTCAATATTACGTAGATTAATAAATATCCTCATGAGTGGATGTGTTAACAATATAAGGTTAATATCTCTATTTGTGTCTATGGGCTATTGGTACAGTGTTTATTTACGAGTTTGTATTGATGCATTAATAGTATAATGTTTATATCTCTATTAATAACCAATCCCGTGGAGTAGTTGTCAGTGCACCTGGTTATGAACCAAGGGCTTCCGGGTTTGATTCCCAGCTTAATATTTGGGTATTTTTTCCGGAAGGTGTAATACTTCAGCGATCACCAGGGCTGGGTTAATTAGGCTTAAGTTAGGTTTGAGTGTTTCGACTGGTTCCACAACCTCATACTATCAGCTTCACCTCATCTCATCGGGACATGGAAAGAGTCTCCACGGAAAGGATGTACGATTAGTACATTCGGGCATCCCCTGGGAAACAGTACATTAGTACTGGCTAATCTGTCCGCAAACTGAGCTATGATTGATGTATCCAAGACGTGTAATATTATATTATTATCTTTATAGATTGTGTTAATAATATGCTATAATTATAATACTTATTATGACTTTTGCTGTTGTAATAATATCATAATATTAAACCATATATTTGTGCTGGTGTTTTAATAGTATATTATATCGATGTATTTATGTTAACGTGCTAATATTATTATGTTTTTCGATATACATTTGTCATAATGCTAATAGCATCATGTGTTTTTTTGTGCACCACGGGCTATAAACAAACATCATGTTACTATAATTACCTTAATAACCACATTATTATGTGCAGCTAACATGTCTAAGTATTTGCATGCTAAAATAATTTAGATAAATTGAAATCTTATTAATGGAATATCATTTAAACCCGTTTATTTGCTAATTAACTTCATATTAAGCGCAAGTGGAGATAGAGCCGTCAATAAAAATATAAAAGAAACTTTTTTTTAAACTTGAGACATAATCTACTGTCACTTGTGACCATACAACTCTCCAATATCTCATTAAGTGTCAAAATCCACGCAGGAAAGTTCACGTCTTCCAGTTTGGCTCCCTCCCTCCGAGATATATTGCTTATCAGATTGCCCGGCAACCAGATGTAATCAAATTGATTAGTGTTGCTGCACAGCGGAAAAATCCAGTTCCCCATCTCGAGCTTAATTTTAGCTACATCAATACTCTAGAGAGGTTAGGGTGGAATATAGGCTCGGCGTTTCCTCCAATCATACAACATCGAGAGGAGCTCTGAAAGATGATACACTTTCAGGCAATAAAGTCTCTTGTATATTTATGTCTTAGATTCTTATTTTAATATTAGTATTTCTTGAATTCTTATTTTTTTAAATAATATTTGGATCAGCTTCAGTGCCCGTAGAGTCCCGTGTTATACTGGCCTGCTGATGACGAGGAGATCAGGGGTCGAATCCCGGTCAGGTCTACTGAGAGTGGTTTTCCCTGAAGAGTTTCAAACACTTCTTCCACCCAAATGCATGTAGAATACCTCTGAAATGTTCCCTTATTCATCACTACTTCAGTATATGAATTATCATTTATACGTATAACCTGAAAGTGTTGATATATATATATAAACAAACTATTTATACCTAATTGAAAAGCCTTAATATTACATTTAGTTTAACCTTAAAGTTAGCAGTCTTACTTTGACGGATTACAGTATGGCCCTATCCTATAACTTATAGGCTGTACCATAGTGGAAAATTGCCAAGGTTAGCTTGATACCTTACAAGATAAACGAAGGTTAAGTTAGTCTGATTTTTTAAAACGTGTAGTTTGTTAAACATTCAAATAATTAGAATCGGTATTTTTGTTTTAGTTAGAAGATAAAGTATAGAAAAAATATATTTATTAGAGTCCAAATATAATCAGATTAAGACAGGAGAAAAAACTATTTTTTTATTTCACCAACATATAAAACTAGTATATGAACCTTTACACATTAATGTATCTTTTAAACATACAATCTGGAGTGAAAATGGCCAGCGAAATAAAGTGTTCAAACCTTCAATAGCTATTTTTTATTTTTCAACAAGTTTTAAAGATTGGTTGTTTGCTATCAGATAGTCACTACTGTTTTTCAATTATAAGAAGCATTCGGTATGAATATTTATTACTTAATCAGTATGAAATCTTTAACATTATCTATCATTTGTGGGGAAAAAACGTATTTTTGAAGCTAATTTTTAAACTTCATTAATTAAAATACATAAACTACGTGCAATTGGGAAGTGAGAAGTAGATATAATGTAAATTGTGCTTAGGATGAGCACCATACATGAAATACATGTTATAAAAAGAAGAAACAACTCACAAAATATAGGACGATAATGTAGCCACTCTCCAAGTCCCGGATTCACTAAAAGAGGCAAATAGATGTGCAGCTATAAATTTGAAAGAGGCGCATATATTGTATTCTTTAAAAATATTAGGTACAATTTGAAAGTAAACTTGAGTAGCCTATCTGGACCAAATCAATAATAGACGCAACTTGTAAATAAATAATTGTATTTCAAAAACTAAAGTGGCATAATACTATCGTAAAGTCTCAAAATATATTTATTTAGGTGTACACCATTGTTATTAACATAGGAGATAAAATAGCGAGCCTCTATCAAGTACTAATCCATTTGTTTCAAACTAGAGTAAGCTAATGTGGTAACTGGGATATTACATAGACCCAATTGGTATGTTTACATGTTATAGGCCTACTAATACAAAGCTTCGTGTAATTTATCTTATTATTATAAAATAAAAAACCAAAGATTAAACAACAAACTGTGGAATATTTCTCTAGATCCAAAGATATTATGTAATATTAAGATACTTCCCTAAAATATTATTATTAGCACGGCGTCTTACTACCCGTTCGAGTTATACGCACTTACGCTAATGTGTAATGGTAGGGTGATTGTGAGATGAAATGAAGGGCCTACAATTTTACGTGGAATCCGAACCACGGTGGAGGCCTGGCGTTCCCCACATTCACAAGAGGTCTTGTCAGAGGTGAAGGAAGGGTTTGGTAATCAGATAAATCTTTGCCGGGACCGAGGGTTCCCTAAAATAAAATAAGTCTTGTCACTAAATTTTATATGTAGCAGTCTATATTTTTAAAACACTTAGAAAGTGTATATAAATTATAAAGGTTTTAAAACTGTAACTAAAGCTCTGAAATAATATTGATAGGCACTTTATAATGAATAGTAATTTTAAAAAAAACTGAGGTAAAATCATTTAATTTATAGTTAAAAAAAGGTTATTTAATATTAATTTGTAATATCTGGTATTTTCAACATAGATTTAAAGTAAGGCATCATCGACTCTAGAAGTAAATTATTCACACAGATTGTTCAAAAAAAGCGCGAATGATAGCGTTTCTGATAACGTCACAGTAGTAACTGCAACCAGTTTTCTCCTTGATTAGTGAATACAGAAAGGTAGAAATTAATTAAGGCACATCTTGGGGGCTATATTAGGCGTAAAATTTCTACATTTTAATACTTGTTCCGGAGAATTTTTGTACCCTTTAGTTATTCCGGACTCAGAGTAGTAAGAGGCCCTATTTTTATCCCACAGATTAATGGTATGTATGTAATGTCCCGTTTCCAACAGTTTTTGTTTCCAGTCTACTTTGTGAAAACGCTTGACCTTATACGTTGTTCTATTGATTGATAATAATTTTTCAAGAGAACATTCTTATTGTATTAAATGACTGTCTCATGTTTAAAATAAATAACGTATCTATTCTTCAACTGTTACATGTGGTAATACTGCATCTTTACTACTCGCCTCATCACTGGGACTTTATTATAATTAGTCTGTGTTAAAAAAAAAGTCTAGAAAATTCTATGTGCTACACATTTTGGCCGAAATTAATAATGGAAATATTTATTTTTAGTAATATTTTTCATAATCTACACAACATTTGCTTTTATACAACAAATACTTTAAAATATCGAAATGTCACAAACTAATAAATTATATATAACTAGTATATTTTTATATGTAAGAGATCAAATACACTGACTTTTAGTTTTGAATATTTTAACACTTTTTTCTAGGACAAATTTCATATTATAATGTTTGTTAATCAGAATAAATGTTATTATCAACAAACTATTTTCAAGTATAAAAATGTTCCTGGCAGCCATACAGTTACTATTGATGAAATAGTGTATATAAATTATTAACTTTCACTCTAACCTCTATGAAAATGTTTGGTTAAGATTTTTTTTTTCTAATATTCTTTGCACCAAAAATGTTGCCAATCTGTCACCTAGCTACGTTTGCCTTTGCGCAAATAAAAATCTGAAACTCATCAATAATCCCAGCAATCCTCTGGTGATAATTGGAAATATTTTCAGAAATCACTTTTTCTCTCGTTCCTTACATTCCCACCGTAATACTAATGGTTAAAGTCAAATAACTTTTTTCTTCTTTACAGGCAAAGAATGCCGAACAAGTATGTTTATTACTACCGATCCCCACAACATCAAAACCATTACGTGTTGTCTTTCGCCTTCGCCTTTGACCGCGAAGAAGATGTTTATCAGTTCGCATTTAGCTACCCGTATTCCTACTCAAAGTGTCAGGTTCATCTGGACCTTTTGGAGAAAAAGCAGTTTCCTCACTTCCATAGGGAGTTGCTGGCGACTACTGTGGTGAGTATAACATGTTTCATGTTTCATAAGTTTCCACGCAAACAATGGATGTACTCATATTTTGTAAATTTCATTTGTATATAATTTATACGTTTACTTTCTCATTAATACAAGATATTGATAAAATATTGAGTTATCCCAAAAATTGAACATTATATTTTGATCCCAAATATTGAACATAATATTTTGAATAAAGTGTATTTTATGTAATTACCCTCGATTACGAAAATATTTTTTTTTTAAACTATTCCATCTAAACGTATATATGTGATGTATGTATATCTGTCTTTAATAATTTCGATCTTTTTTTATCAACATGTCATACTGCTAGTTCAGGTTATACACATATGTACTAATTACGTTAGTGAGTTAAGATAGAGGAATGTTGAATTTAAAGGATGGGTACTCGTATCTGCGTAAAGGGAGAGTGGAAAACCATTTAGTAAAAACCATCCTCAGTACATCCAACCGGTATTCGAACCCTGATCTCCCTGTAATCGGTAATCTAGTCTATTTCGAGAGAGTCGCCTCAGGCCATGCGACCACTTAAGCAAGTCCATTTGATCTTGATACTCCAACTAAATATGGGGGAGAAAATATACAGGGTGTTCACAAAAAACTGATACAACGCTTTAGGGAATTTAGGTAGCTGGAGATGGAACAATTTGATATAAGGAACCCGTAACCGGAGGAGATATCTTCCTGGCAAATATGGCTACGTTAATGCGCTGAGGCAGGTAGGCAACTGGAATAATGACGAGACACATAAAACAGTGACATGGGCATTTATTTATAAGCGTTACACACGTGGTGAAAAGAAAGCAAGTTCACAGTAACTGCTCAAACTGTCACCCAAAATGGCCGGTGTGGTTTCTTCAAACCTGATGGTGCTTCACTCGTCGTCTTGTCTCAGTCTCTGCGAGGGAAATAGTTTCCCCATAGTCGCTATTCCAGTCGTGGATACATAGTATGAGTTGTACGCCGTCTGTTAGGGTATCGTCTACGGTACATGTCCGCTTTTCTAGCATTTCTACCCAAGTTCTCCATACTCGAGCACCATGTCCACGTGCAGTGGCGTGCTCACAGTCGCATAGCAACGGCAAACACGGATTAACAAACACATGTAAGCAATTGGTGTTAGATACCCTCCAGCAGCACTGAGTTAAATGGAACAAACCGTATACGCACGTGCAATGCCACACTCCAGTACCAACAGTTGCTTGTCTTGTCACATACACTGCCCTAGCGCATTTCCGTCGCCATCTTTGCTTAGAAGGGATCTCTTCCAGATACGGGTTCCTTATATCAAATTGTTCCATTTCCACCCAACTAACTCTCCGAAAGCCAATGTATTGTTTGCTCGTGTATGTTAATAAAATCTAGAAAATTGTCCAAATAACGACATAAGCTCCATTATAATGGAGAACAAACAAGATTAAATCATGTCTATTTATGTATGCCACATATAGCTTATTTATAAACATCAGTTTGTACAAACAATATATTGATAAATTGTTTTGGTTAAGTGAAAAAAAAATCGCAAACTTTAACTTTACAATGATTGAGATAGAATTTTGTTTTGTTTTTTGTTGTTTTTCATAAATATTATCAAATACACTGTAGTACTTAGCATTATCATTGTGAAATTATGATATTAATTTGTATAATATGGATGATTTACCTTTATTTTAGAGCATGATATGGCTGTCTACTTATATGAAAAATATAAAAAGAAAGTACAAGCCATTCTGATGGCCAAACCCTTCCTTCAACTCTGACAAGACGTGTATTAATCACAACCTGTGAATGTGTGGAATGCCAGAACTCCACCGTGGTTCGGATCCCACATTAGACAGTAGCTTCTCCATTTCTTCTCACAATCACCCTACCATTACACATTAGCGTAAGTGCGTATAACCCGAACGGGTAGTAAGACGCGGTACTACTAATAATAATAATAATAATAATAATAATAATAATAATAATAATAATAATGTAAACGGATTGTACTAACGTATTTCAATTTTATATGAATAAATATATATATATAATATATATATTTCACATTATATCCATTTAATATTTTAAACAATACTAATCAAATAATTTAATTGAAATATATGGACAACGTATACAATACAATACAATACAATACATATACAACAATATAGGACACCTACCTAGACCAGAATAGAATGGGCCAGTTTCGTAGTCAGACTTTAGTTAGTACGCCTCAAGTGGGGTGCTAAACTAAATACAAGATGACCCCTACTTGGACCAGAATAGAATGAGACAGATTCATACACGGAGCTGGGCCATTCCATTTGAATGTATGTGTATAATTAGTATAACACCGCACTTATTCGGTCATGCCGGGAATCGAACCCAGGACTCTTTAACACAGTAGACCAACACGCTACCGATTGAGCTAAGTTGATGGACGAATAATATTTAAATTAATGACTATAAAAATAATAGTATATAACTCAAACGAGAATAAAAACTATACATATTAAGTTTGAATTCTCGAGCTTCCTCTTGAATATTGTTCGCATAAAATTGCATTCCTGGTAAAGCTCGCTTGGTGGTAGGTGACATGCGCGAGGATGGTTGAAATACTCCTTCTCTCTCTTTTTTTCATCTTCTGGTAGGAATGTTATCTGACTTAGTTTCAAGGAGGAACGAGCTAAGACTTATTTTGAGTATAATGTTAATGTGAGAAAAACGGGACTAAACTATTTAATTAGATAGCAGACAGAACTAGAGGGTTAAATACAAATCAATAAATATTTTCATAGAAATAATCAGAGCTAAATATGAAACCTAAAAAAATAAAAATAAACACATCATATATAGAGAAACTATTGTATTTGTTCAAACCAGGGAATGTTTGATAAACGTCAGTATCCAGGGGTTCATTACATATGTTCCAATATTAACAAGTATATTTTAAATATTATAAGCTATAAATAATGATTCATTAATTTTAAATCAGCTCACAAGTTTTACGGGGTTAAAATTGCTATTTCATGCTTTTTGTGTACCAATGTTAAGATAACGTAGTTTATGTATGGGGCTGAAATTTGGTTTAATTAGACATGTATATTATGAGGTGTAAACAACTAAATATTTCTAGTAAATATTATTACAGTTAATAAATATTATTAATATTTCATTGAAATATGTATATTATTATTAATATAATAAATACTTCATCGTGTACATCTCATATCTCCTAGTAGTACTAAATTTCATTCACATAAATTAACTATTTACCATAACGATGATATGTAAAAAGCATGAAGTAGCAATTTTACCCCTTATAAACTATTGAACTGCAATAATTTTAAATCATTGAATCGCTATTTATAGCTTATAAGCTATAATTTATTATATTATTGTTAAAATTGTACAATAAAATGTTTATGGTAGACTGAGATAATTCTTACATTGAGGTCATCCTAATATAAGCATCGGGTACCTACTGGAAAATGTAATCACGTATAGGCCAAACGATATGAATTGTGACCAAGATGAAATGTTTATCTACACTGTTAACATTAACTTTGATGATAGTGGAAGGTTTTCCAAGGAAACTGAATGATAATTGCACCAATGCAGCTGTAGAACATCATAGTGGGGTATACCTTTATTTTCTTTCAAATAGACATTTGTAACACTATTTTTAAAACAATAATTTTATTTTTTGAGGTAAGCAATAAAAACATTTTACTTTATTTAATTTTATTTATTTGATGTGTTTAACGTACAATTTCTGAACTTACAGATTATATCACCACACGATTTATAAATGAACTAAAATTTAGAACAGACACAACATCCCCCCTCCCCCCAGCCATTAATTTATAACAGTTAAAGTGGAAACCCACATTCCACCAATGATACATTTTTTGGCCACTCTAGGAATTGAACCCGGTACACTTATCTCAGTAAACAAACACGTTACCGACTGAGCTAAACTGTCACCCCTTTACTGTAATAATATGTATTAATTGTATATGAATAGTAAATATAGGGAAATTTAAATGATCTTTAGTTTGCGGGTATGGCCGCATTTAGTATCATATTCGTAAATTTGAAATATGACACTTAAACCCGTCACCATTATCTTTAGTGCACCAATACTATACCACTTTTTTTTATTATTATTTTTTTATTGTTTTATTATTCAGCACCACGTCTTGCTACCCATTCGGGCTACACGCTTTAAGCACTAATTACGCTAATGGATTAGGAATTGGGAAGGTTGAATTAGAGGAAGTGAATCCGCATTTGCGTGGAGGGAGGGTGGAAAACTATTTAGGAAAAACCACCCCAGTTTACCCGACCGAGATTCGAACCTCGAACTCCCCATCCTTAGCAGTCGAGCTCAACACGACTAGCGCGTTAGCCAACTACAACACTGAAGTGGGTTACTATACCACTGAACTATCCAGAATTCATCCCTCATTCAAGGTAATTATCTACCTTAAACTATGAGTGAAGAATGACACTGTGCAAGTGACAAATGTCTCAGATATATCAGATAACTCAGTGGTACATTGATGCACCAAGACAAGGGGCCCGGATTAAATCCCAATGTACAGGTGTCAAGTTTTCAATACTTCGAGTGTATGATTGGTGTTTTATAAGTATTTAAAATATTTATCAAAAGTGACAGCTGAGGATCACGTAGCTTAACGTATGAATACGTGAAAGTATATCTAGTAAATCTTTTCAAGCTTTAAAATGAATCCATCTGTGATAATATTGGAGCCTAAGGAATATTTCCTAGGTAAATCTTCGAAAAGTAAGACGCCCTAATATTTTGCCTACGTGCCAGGTGCGATGACATCAAATTGGCCCTTAAATAAAATGTACTACGAATTTTATTCATATTAATTTGTTTCAGACCTAAGATTAGAAACGTTTAAAGGGGCAATTACCTGAGTTTGTACACAACAGATGTATTTAAAAAAAACAGGTTTATCTCTTTTTCATTTCAGTCTAAACAGTTTTTGAAAATTCAAATGATTTTAACATAATATATAGTTGGATCTTCCCTTGTAGTTATTATTTATTACTCAAATTGTTTTATTAATTTTTTATTTACTATTGATTGGCTACACAAGATAGTTTAGTATTCGGAGCTTTCTCTCAGAAATCAAACAAACTTGGCTAACACTGAAGAACAAAGGTAATCTGTTGTATTAAAACTATAAAAGAAGAGCATTTATAAACTCTTCGACTAGGGGACTCTGGTTTTTGTTTGTTACACGTTTAATTTTACGGTGATAAAATTTTACAGGGATAAAATTAATAGCTTAATTTAAAGATAGTCTTATTTTAGGGCATCCTCTTCTCTAAAGCCGTCTTTCTAACGACACTGCTACTGTCCACATCGGAAGCGCTTCTGGTGTCATATTGTAGAAGCTCGAAGGTAGTCCCACCTCGAGCCGTACGTAGGGAAGAAAGGGGAATTTAATGTTTTCCAACGTGTGGATGGATGTTATTTATTCTTCTTATATTTCACACGCTGTGTTAAAGGAAGAAAAACGTAGAGGAGGAGTATAAGGAGATGAAGGAAGCAGGGTGCTCGTGTTATTGCAAGAGTTAGGTGGTGTAGATGAGGGGGAGAAGAAAGAAAGGATGGAGAAGATGGAGGTGACAATTGGCTTGCTGTAAGAACGCCTTAGTTCTCACATCACGTTTTGGTGTATGCATGGTGACTGCTTTAGTTCGTCTTCAAAGTGGTGTTGGCGGGAAAATAGGCGGGGGAGGGTAACGAACATGAATATGTGCATGCTATCAATACTAAAGTAACCCGCATCGTTGAGTTAATTTTAATATATACATTTTGTATCCAAATTAAATTTTTTGATGAAATAAAATTACCAATCATAATAATATTATTGATTCTGTGATTTTTGGTTAGTAAGTTCTATAGGAATATGAGCTAGTGCTTGGGAATATAATGCAAATTATCTCAAGAAAAAGTATAGAGAAAGCGAGAGAAATATATACTGGTACATACAAATTGATATGGATAAATCAATGGCTTCATGAATGTATACATTGTGTGTTTTAAGACCACAGCTGGGTGAATCCATGGGAAAAAAAAACTACTCTCAAGGCTGCAATGGGTAGGACATGCAGCGCGGATGTAATAAACTAGAACTGTGTTCCAGGTATTGACTGGCAAACCCAATGGGAAGATACTAATGGGAGGATCTAGATGCATATGGGAGGATAACATGAGAATGGCCCTGAAAATATAGGATGTAATAAGATGGACTGGATAGAACTAGCTCAATATAAGGGTAAGGTGTAATGAGGTGGACTGAATAGAACTAGCTCAATATAGGGATAGAGTGAAATGACGTGGAGTGGATATAACTAGCTTGAGATAGGGATAGGGTGTAATGACGTGGAGTGGATATAACTAGCTTGAGATAGGGATAAGGTGTAATGAGGTGGACTGGAAAGAATTAGCTTAAGATAGGTATAGGTGGCGTACTTTTGTAAGTGTGGCAATGAAATTTTGAGTTTCTTTTGCCCTAGAGTAGGTAAGACCATTTAGTGTATCTAGAACTGTGTTTGTCACTATAAGTCTGGTTGAGTGTGTAAAGCAAATATCATGCACTTACGCGAAAATAAGTTATTTTTCTAAAGATTCTCACTTGGACTTAAATTACTTTAACTACCCATCTCCATTTAGAGTCCCTTGAAATGTTTGTAAATATCGCGATATTGTTTTACTAAAAGGTGTGGTAAACTAGGTGGCATTCCTAAACTAGACTCGGCAGCCACGGTTCATGACTAGCAGAGTACACAGGATTTTGATATTTTACCATGAGTGGGTGTTCGTCCAAATTACAAGTGACTGTTAGTGCATTTATTTAAAGCTCAATCTCTTTATCCAGAATTAATTAGTTCATTGGTGTGAGTTGTTATTTAAGGGAATCGCTCACTATCCTGCTCTTATACTGTTAATGCATTGTTAAAACTGTCATATTCTTCCTGGTCCCTTTCCATAAACATTATTATTTACATTTAATTTGGTGAATAGATCTTATTTTACTATCTTACTTACTCTATGGCATCAGGAACTCGAAAGTTCATTACCGCACTAACAAAAGTACGGGCACATATCCCTATCTTGAGCTAATTCTATCAATTCTATCTCATTACACCCTATCTCTCTCAGGTATATCCAAATGTTATCCTCCTATCTCCTTCTGGAGCTTCTCAGTGGTCTTTTCCCATTGGGTTATCCATTCAATACCTTGAACGTGGTTCTCGATACTCCCATTCACGCTGCATGACCTGCCTACCTTAACCTGCGAGATATTATTACCCTAACAATGTAATTTACATTTATTAATAAACCTTTATTAACCACCATTTAAAATATATGGTACCGGTAAATTCACCTCATTCTCTAATTTAACAATAAAATGGCAGATAAAGATCCTAACCCTAAACTCAATCACCAGCATATTAGCATTGTGAGGTTGACGCCACGTTCCCACTATTGTGAATACAGAGTAGGAACTGTTTAGGACCTATAGCCTACCCTATGCTATAATTAGATGTTAAAATAGATAGATTAATAATGATTAATATTCACTTGCTTGCAGTAGTAATGTTGCCATGTTGTTTTTAAAAATGCACGAATATATAACATTCAAAATACACACAATGAATATACATTAGTATTTACACATGGCATAGTAAAAGTTAGCCCGATTAATATTTCTATATCAAATGAAAACTTATTTATTTTAAATTTTGTATTGTGACATGTCTCAAAAACTGTTTAAACAATAAAAAAATATACATCTATAAGGAAAACCTCTTTTCACTTTATGAACTCATTGTTTTATATTATGAAGAAGGTACAGGAGAGGTGAATAGAAATATATAAAAGGATCGAACACAATATGGAGTTTGCAATGAAAAGAAGAACACAATTCACACGTTAAATTTCTGCCATTGTACAAAGAGGTAATGGCTGCCTCTTACAGAAAATCGATCGTTACCGCCCAATCTCCCGACCTAGGTTTCATTCTATCGGAATCGGATGGAGTAAAACCTAGGTTGGGGGATTGGGTGGTAACGATCAGCAGCAATTTAAAGTGTGAACTGTGTCCTTTTCATTTTAAAAGCTTTATTGTGTTAATTCCTTTTATATGTCTCTATCCACCTTGCCTGTACCTTCTTTATAATATAATAAACTTAAATAATATACAGAAAGTCATTTGCAAAGTTTTGTGATTTGTAGAGATGTGCTAACAACCCTGGTGTTGAAATCATCTGAAAATATCACAAAATTAAAGTATACACTGGCATTATACAAATTATCATAGTTGAGTTGCTTGTTTCCTTATAGCAACAACGCCGCTTAGATCTTGTGACAATAACCCACCCCAACAATATGCCGTTGGGTAGCAAGAAACAACATGTGGTAGTGATACTCAGCCGCATACATCCAGGGGAATCACCAGCCAGCTACGTCTGCCAAGGTAACAACAAGGGTCACCAAGAAAATTGAGTGTAACACAATCTTATATTTATTTATTGAATTAATTATTCACGTTTACATGAGCCAAGGATCTTACGAGTATATGAACCGTAAAAAATGCGTTAACATAAATGAAGAATTACAGTGTTGAAACTTGGAAGAAAAGCATAAAAAATATAGAAACTTAATGATTAATGCAGTAGATGTATTTATTGTGTAAATTTATTAATCTGCAGTGGCGTATTCCGAGAAAAAATTAATAGGTATGCTGTACTATTAAAGTTGCAACGGAGATTTGGAGGCCGAGGACCCTTAACCAACGTTGTCCAAGAACGTCAAGGGATTATTTCAAGGGATATATTTAAAGATGTGTCTATATAGAATAGTGGTTCTCGAACATTTATTATTTACCTTTAAGTGTATGCTATCTTAGGAAATTTTGAGCTCCCCACCCTTCCCATATTCTCTTTTCTTTTATTTATCCATAACGATGATTACCATCCACTCAAAATGTAATAAAAGTAACTCTATGGTGTCAGCCCGCATTCAGGCTATACATACCAAGTGGCTACCAAACGGTTTGGTGAATTAATGCCAACTCTTGCGGTTAGAAGGTGTCATGTAGTCAGCACAACAATGCCTCCAGCCATTAAGCTCGGCTTTCTATACCGGAGCCACTACTACTTTATTCGAGTAGCTCTCTATTTATCCACTATAGGCTGAATCTAGCCCGTTCCAGACCCACTGATTCTCAGATAATCTGGACGCATCGGGAATCAAACCCCGGACCTATGGAACAGTAGCCAGAGCCTATAACCACTAGACAACACCGGCGGTCCTCAAATTGTAATGATATCTACATGGTTAGAAATTTAAGTAAATATTAATGTCGGGGCTAAGAGTGGTATATGCACATTTCTGAATGCATAAGAGAGACAGATCCTATTCAATTAGCCCAGTGTAATTAAAAACACACAGTTAGCAATACTCAAAGCAAACAATCATAATAAGAGTAAAATGAAGTGATACATCGATCAAGCGTCCCTCAGATCTTGGTGAGAGGGAATCAGGTGGATTGTACAACTCACCTTGCAATTAAAACTATTTCTTAAAGCCTAACTTATCTCATACAATGCTGCTAGGAAACAAACGAGTCTCCCAACTTGGGAATTTATGCTCCAGAAGCTATTTAGATGCCTAAACTCTGACTAACATAGGGGAGATTATCTAGGACTATTAATACTCTATCGCCAGATCATTGGTTTATTGCTAAGATATTTACACATATCTTGCTGTAAGCAGTGATGCCCTCTTTCCCCAACACCACAAATATGGTTAATAGAAATTTAAACAATATTAAGTATAACTAAAATATTTGGCATTGAAGTTGTGTTGAATGTATATGCTACATTTTAAGACCAGGTTTCAGACTTAAGCCTAATATTCAAAAGGTTTACCGTTATACACAAAATTAACAATTGAAAAAAGCATATAAATAATAGCTTCGATACCATTTGCATTATTTAAATATCTTAATTACTATAAAACTACTCCAAATGATTTATAAAAGCATTTAATATTTATAAATATTCTCGGCCTTCAGGACTTATGAGGCTGTGCAACCACAAACCCGCTCTCTCCATCAAAATGTCATTATTGCTACAGCCTTGATTGAATGCCTCCCCCCAAAGTAAATGGCTGGGTGCACCACTGATTAAGTAAATTATATGAAAATATATTTTATTTTACCTTTTCCTTCTAAATCATCTTGAAATGGTGAAATCACACCCCTGACTTTTGGTATTCTTTGATGTATAATTATACAAAATCACAATGACTAATAAGTAATTTATGTAAAACAAAAATTAAAATAAGACTATTAAGACTCCACGATCCTTTCTACTAAAGAAAAACAAGAATTACCGTCACTTACGGTTAAAGTAGCCTCGTCACCCCCCCCCCCCCCCCCC
>CABEEJ010000353.1:170786-183389 GCA_901482245.1 Timema douglasi
GTAGAACTAGATTATTATTCTGCTACCAGCTATTCTATTTGATTCATTTTTAATTTGTTTTTTTATTTAACAGAAATACTAAATGCGTTTGCATTACTTTCAATGGAGAAAAATTTTGTCGTTGCCATCCAGAGATCAAGGAGAAAATTATCGAACTTTTTGCGCAAATTAAAATAAGAAGAATGGATTTTATTTTTAAATGAATTTATCAAGCTTGGACTGTAACAATTTAAGTTAAAGTAAGTAAAAAAGTTTGGGTTTTATTTTGTTAAGATTTTATCAGGTTCCTGAATAAATTTTCTTTTTATACATGATTTTTCCTTTTACAAAATTTTAAAACAAAGGCTAAACATTTTCTGGAGCACCACCCCCACTAATTTTAGCTACGAGCCGCCACTGCTAGGTATATTATTTTAAATATAATATTCTACTCTCCAGTCATATAAGCGAGTACAATAACGTACACAAGCCCACCAGGAGTAGGGAAAGGATACTATTGGTACTATGATATTTGGCCCGAGATTCTCGGAGCCAGGGCTGGGATCAAGTCTTACATATTTTTCCTGTATTAATAGATGAAATGAAATAAGATATTTATGACAAGCGACAAATTTAAATATATGTATCCATACTGAAGATGAGTGCATATCCATCCCCCTCGCTGAGTTTTTCTCCAAAGGAACTAGCCGCAATGAACAAAGTTGGTCAGCAGAATAAACCATAGCTGAAAACTTGGCCAAGAACTTGGACAGGCCAAGAATATATTGTACACTGAGCATGAGGTTACGTCTTTACTTAACTATGAAACAATTATTCATGAGTTAAGATGAAGAGAGTAATCAAATCAATGTGTTGGTTAAGTTTTTACTCGTAAGAATAATAGTGAAATCTGAAGGGAATTTCAGGCTTGAGTCCCTTGATTAAAAAATTTCATTTGGTTAGTTGTTAAAGTCTTAGAAGAGAGGGGGGGGACACGCTGTATTTTCCACCCATTTACCCCACCTGAGATACCGAATGATGTCTGGGTCATCAAGTGACAGGGTTTTCCGAGGGTATGACTGCTATGGATAATGTAACCTTGGGACGGGGGCCCTCTTTGGCACTTTTAGCACGACTACTCTCTGCAGTCCATGTTCTTTCTTTATTATTTCCCAAACTGCCACGTCCTGCGATTAGTTTCCTAACGAGAGATCTATGTTTTAATTTATGGTGGGGTATTCTATCTAAGAACAATTATTTTCTCTAAGTTTAATAACTAAAATGATGAAAGTTTTTTACTAGCAATGGAATATAATAATTATGTAAATATAAACATGCAAAATTTCCAAATATGGCTTGTTCATTTTTATATTTGATTACGCTGATATAACGGAGAGCAAGAAAATAAACAAGTTTGTGTTACTTCTGTGGATCCAAGGCTATTTTTCTGCTCTGGAAAAATAGGAGGAGAAGAACGGAAACATTTTTATTTGCCCTCGGGGAAATTTCACGTTTTCTTTTAGATTACACTTGAGTGGAAGAACAAGAGTAGATTAATGTCACTATGTCTAATCAACATATAAATAAGCTTTAAGAAAAAAGTAAATACAAATGTAATGAACGCTAACAAACAAGGGTATATTTCCTAGACAATTGCTCCCCTATTAAATCATTTAATTTTATATGGTTTATAGATGCAAAATTCAACCATGATATTTTTGTTTGATAAATAAAACTAAAGTAATTTCTAATAATCGTAGATAAAATAACTCACACTAGTATCGCTTATAAACAACTTGCAAATAATGAAAACATAATATCCAATATATATGTATATTTTAAATTAACTAGAAGATTTGTTCCTGGTTTGTTTAAAATTGACCTTTATTCGTATGCAATAATTCTCAAACAAATTCTTCTTACCCTTGTATATTTACATACCTTTAAATGACAAGCTTATATCAACCTAATCCAACATTAAAAGATATTTCAGGTTAGATTCTTTAGGCATATAATCAGATCAATATAGAAAAAACTAAATCTGATTATTCTTACAGTTACTTCTTACTAGATCCTATTTTGTTTATGAGCGTGCCTGGAAGTGTCTTCGTCAGCCTTCCCTTTTGACAGATGTTGTAAGTTCTTACAATTTAATACATCTTTTTTAATGTTAACTATGATACAAACTCTATATAGTATAACCAATAAATAATGGATTAAATAACCAAGCTATTAAAGTTGTAAAATACGGCTATAGCTGTATCTACTTATCAAATTCTTTAAAATTGAAAAATGAAACCTGGACATAGGAATCAAACCCGGGGCCTTTGGCTCAATACGCCAATGTCCTTACAACTAATCTATCCACAAGTCATTCCGTGCCCAGGGTCATTCTTCACTATCAGCTTAAGGCAGAATCTGTGATGGACTTGTGTAGATCTTCAGCTACATATGCTAGATCGATAGCTTTCAGATGACACAGCCACCTTCGACTCGGGAGAGCTTTATGCTGCAAATAATACAAGCCAATCGTGAAGTCGTAGTTATTTCCACGCGTTCATTACAGATTCTGAATTATAATACGAGTAAGGAATTACCCTAAGCACGGGACCACTCCTGGATAGCTCAGTGGCAAGATCATTGATTTTCTAAGCCAAAAGTACCTGGTTTTATACCTGTGTCCAGTGTAATTTTTAAATTTAAAGTTTATAAATAATAAATAGTCATTATATAACATTATATTGAACAACCAATAAAACCATTGACTTGGTTTCAATAAAACGAGGAAAAATTCTTGTTCTTCACGAGGAAATAGATTCACTGAAATTTCTGAACACAAACACCATCCGCATCGACAGGCATAACGGGAATAATTTTAAGCACGTTAGCCAGCTACGCCACCGAGGCGGGTATGAGTTAAGTGATTATTTTAGTGTTCGGAGATATCCAGGAATTTTAATCATGCTTGGAACAGATCCAGAAATCTCAAATTAATTTAGGCTAATACTTTGTGAGCATATACTAAGAAATATATATATTTTTTAATAAATAATTGTTCAGCGTTTTCATGAAAAGCTCACAATATAATATATTTTTTAAGGATGCGTCCACTCTAAAATTACCTAATAGAACCATATATGTTTACCGTTGGATACATTTAGGGTGTATATTAATATTGGTGTCAAATATTTTTGGATCTTATTCCCATCGACCAAACAATATAGAAAAGTTCACATAGGCATGGGTCTAGAAACGCTTGGTTTCTTAGTTAGGAGGAATTTTACTGCTCAATTAATAATAAATCAAACATAAGAAGTAAAGCAATTAAACAAGTCAACGTTCAACAAAACCACAAGACAGAAAATTGTGTTACAAAAATATTTCAAAATGATGTCTTGCTTCTGGTACTTCTAGTCCTGGTGCTCTGTGCCTCCGATTCATGCTTTGTCATACTCTGTTGAGTACACCTGGAGATTACGTATTTTCTCACATCCAGTTGTGATATGCTCTCTTAAAACCTCAACATCAGACAAAGGAGTTGCATAAACAATGGATGTTGATGTTCCCAAATATAAACATCCATCAAGTTCAAATCTGGTGACTGAATAGGCCATTCATAGGAATCCCCACGACAAATCCATCTATGAGGAAAACTTTTGATAACTCTATAACTAAGCGTTTCTAGACCCATGTTTTTAATATGAACTTTTCTTAATGTTTGGTCTATGGGAATACACCCCTAGAATATTTTACACCAATTAATATATAATATATTTTAGTAATAATTATTTGTCTTTTCAATTGTTTTTCTACAGCTTTTCACTTAGAGCTTTAATTTGTTTTTAAGTATTACTTCGATACCTATCTGACAAACTGTATCACATATACAACATTTCAATCGTATGCTCTAATGCATTTTCATGATTCACATATTGTTTATTTGTTCCTCACTTGAAGTTGAGTCTTCTTTCGGTGCCAACTCGATCCTTTTATATTTCCAGATATATATATAGCTTCATTTTATACCCCTACCCAACTTCTCTTAATAAATTCTATTCCACCACTGATCTGTGGATTAAAGAAAACTTTCCCACATAAGTCTATCCGATCTCTATTCATGATCCTCTCTCCCTCTTACCATTGATATTTTGATCCGCTTTCCTATTCCCCCCATTCCTTTTCCCCTTTACCAATCCCGAACATGACACAAATTATTTTGCTCTACCTCATTTTTCATAAATTATCCTACTCCAACTCTTGAACATTTACTTAGGGCTTTCCTGCACTCGTTCCTTCTTCCAATTCCACCTTCCCCACCTGTCTATTTCTCTTTAATTTTCTAAACTCATATCTCTGACAACCTCTGTACATTCTAAAGACTCTCCAAACCCACCTTTTGGTAAATATTGTTCCAGGCACCGGACCCATCCTCGAAAATGGCCTGACTTTAGTGATGAGACTATTATCTGACCACACCACTCTAATTAACATCTATATGAATCTAATTTTTTAGACTCATTTCCCTTTCATTTTAAAATCTTCTCGCAACTGAATTATATGATAAAATTTCCATTTTTTTTATAAATAAATTATTATAAAAACACAATAATAGCTTAAGTTTAGATAACACCCTATTCCCAATGTACTGTATCATTATTTTAGATCAAATATGGCCTAAAAGAGCACTCTAAAGAATTTACTACATACCCCAAAAGTATATTGGAAATTCTTTGAGAATACTTCATAAATTCTTACTGGCAGTTATATCAGTGTCTTGTCATGAAGTGTGTCCAGAGTAAGCAAAGCTTGTTTAAACTCTACTTGTGATATTTTATCGTCCACTAGGTCTCCGTTCGACCACTTATTTATAGGATCTGCAATACACACATACCTTACATGGGGAATGTATATCCACTGATATCTGACCTGTCTCTTACTAAATGATAAAATAGTTTTAGGTACAGTCTAAACTAACTCTGCTCACTGTCACAAGACTCCACAGTACGCCACTGAGTTTTAATGACTACCATAATACAATTATTCCTAGGATTATTATACAATATATGTTTTCTTTGTTTATGCTTTAATTGATTTATTATTAATATGTCTCTGCCACTACCTTTTATTTTTGCTCCAATACATTGTGGCTACCATTTTCTTCTTGAGGTGTTAGCACTGGCATTTTTATACTACACAAATGTTCACTAATATCCTACAAGAATACTAGCTGGAGTTCCCATTCTTCGGACGTTCATTTTATGAGTAGCTTTGGTTAGTTGTATATTCTAAATAAAGTACAAAGGAAGACTTAATCAAACCATACCTTCTTTTAAATGTTAATCCTTTATTGGCTTAAATTATCTGACAAAATGAGAAAAGTAAGCTTTTGGAAGACGTCAACAACCCGAAGCCTACTTTTTTTTAAAATAAATTTCTCATTGCACAATACCAAGCTAATCAAGAAAATTCCATCCCAATTATATTAATAAATAAATTAAATATTTGAAACTAAACATTACCCGACCCACAAACTGAGTGCACAAACGGACGCAATAGTTGTCTCGGAATTATCATAATATAAGTGAAACTAAGTATTATACTTTGATACGTAACTAGTACTTTTTGAATATAGAGATCGATGTCTATTTTTCACAGATTCTCTAGTAGGTCTTTGTGTATTTGGTTTAATCCTAGATCTACATTGATGGGCTTCGACTTGAATCGAACGTGGGACCAAATCTCCCGCTGGGCCCACCCTACCCTTCATGCCGTCCACACTATGCTGACAGAGCTAGACCAGATAAAGGTAGGTTGACAAGTATCCATCATAATTAGATCATTCATCGTGAATTCGTTCGAAGCAGCTCTTCACTTTCATCCGTCCTGAAACAAGTATCGATACTATCTTAATACGCGGTGATGATTCTCACATCTTCCTAACCATATAACCATATGTTTTACGCCCTTTCATTTGTGTATTGGAAAGTTTGGAAACCAAAGAATAATGTCGATACTTTGGTATGAACCGTTTCAGTGGCAATAGTTTAAGATGTTACTCACGTGTTAAGACAGGCAGGTCAGGGTTCAAATCCTGGTTGGGTCTATTGAAGGTGTTTTTCCTAAATGGTTTCCCACTCTTATTCCACTTAAATGCGTGTATATTACCTCCAAAATGATTCCTTCCTCATCCCCACCCCATTAGAGTTATTATCATATAGGCCTATGCTTATAGCCTGAACAGGTAGTAACACACGGTGATTTAAAATAAAGTATTCATTTAACACTTTGTTTCAATGATGTATCAGGTATTCAAAACACTGAGGGTGGGAGAGTATGATACGGGTAATGCGAGTAAAATTTGTTAATAATTAATGCCAGCGTGCGGTGTCTTTGTATTTGTTTTAGCATCTCATCTTACTATCAGTCTGGGCTGTATGCATATGCATTAATTACGTTAATATGTTAGGGATGTGAAAGGAAAAACTTATATAAACTGTACCTTTATTTGGGTGGAGAGAGAGTGAAAAACTATTTAGGGAAAACCACCCTCAACGCATCCAACAGGGACTCGAACCCTGATATCCTCGTTCTCATCAGTTCAGTCTCTTGTGAGAGTGACACCTTTGACCAGGGATTTTCAACCAGTGTACCACGCGCGGCACATAGGGGTGCTGAGAGATCAGCCAGGAGTGCCGCTAGATTTCAAGAGGGGAAAATATAAAGAAAAAATATTAGCATAAGATAAAGAAAATAATAAAACAGAAGAAAATTTTGTCTTTTAGTGTTTCTCTGATAATGTTCGCCATGTGTGTATAGGTTGAGGAAAAGGAGGTAGGAAAAGAGGTGGGTTCCCTGCCCTAAATTTGTTAAGCTAAGCTTGGTAAGCCAGTTTGTATTTGCTGCCTATGTCAGAGTCTAAGCCTGCGCTTGCATATACAGGGTGTTTGTAAACTCAACACCCATACTCCACATAAAGTTTGTCTGAACCAAAGGTAATACAAAGTCCCTGTACACCTACATGGGCAAACTATGCTAATACCATTAATATGTGCTCAAAGATTTGGCGTACAGGGCCGGGAGAGCAAATTTGTGCAAACATGTGTGTACAACAGGTTGCATAGGTATCAAGCGTGCAGCACTGCACACCTCTACATCTTGGAGCACGACAGTAGAGCATACCACAATAATAGTAAACAACACACCAGTCCATCTATAGGTGAGAATACGTTCTGAGGATCATCATTAACGGTCCTACATAACATAAAGTGCTTGCCATTATTACATGTGCACTGCCGTGAGCCTAGTTCCTATGCAACCTGTTGTACACTCATGCTTGCACAGCTTTGCTCTTCCAGCGCTGCGCGCTTAAACTTTGAACACAATCTAATGGTATTAGCTAGTTCGATGAATATAAGTGTACAGGGACTTTGTATTACTTTTGGTTCAAACAAACTATATGTGCAGTTTGAACTATGAGTTTCCGAACACCCTATCTATATTTATGTCTTGCACCACTTTCTCTCTCTGTCTCTCTCTCTCTCTTCGTTTCCTTATTAGACACATCGCCATCAAGACGGGAACAAACTAATATTACCAATTATGACCGATAAAGGTTATATTTATCATGCTCAAAAATTGTGTGAAAGCATTTGATACATTTTCAAGTTTAAAAGACCCAAAAATAAAGTTAAATATGATGTAGTTTTCTTACGCGCTCGACTGAAAATTGCCATCAATCGTGGTTGACTCGTTGCTGAGCCTTGGACTGGGCTGTTCATTATTGCTATTATTTATTAAACGTGTGAATAATAATGATGAATCTATACATTTATTTTATCTTACTTTCAGGATGTAGAGCTCGACTTTGTGCTGGACCTTCATGCACATTCTAGCCTTCTAGGAGTATTCGTGTACGGTAACACATACGATGATGTTTACAGGTCAGCTTTAATTAATAACTTAAATATTTTTCAACCGTATTGTTTCGTGTTTAACCTAGTTATTTTTATAATTCAAATTGGCTTGATTCCTTAAAAATGATTGTAAAGTGCAAATAAATAATACAATATTTCCAAAGATAACAAAAAGTTGGAAGCCATACACTTCCTCTTGTATATTTAGAGTTAAAATAAATAACCATCAACATAAACGGTTTCCAACCTGTGGCTGGGTCAGTTTAGTAAAATGCCTCCATCTTCCTCTATCCTACCATGATTCTTCATTCTTTATTCACGCCCATTATTCTCCTCTCACGTGCACACTTTCTGTTATCTGCCTCTCCCATCTATATCCTGCTCTCCCTTGCATTTTTTTCATACACACTTACTTTATCTACATCATTATCTTTGAATTTTCCATCCAGCATTTCACTTTATTTACTCGAGTAACAAGAAACAATATTATAATCAAATTATTTAATTTGTCTCCTCTAAACATGAAATTACTTTAGATCATATGAATGGTAGTAGAGGAAATTTATCCAGTTTCAAAGACAAAACCAGTGTAAGGCTTCAATAATTGTATTAAATTAATATGTTGGGGCTACTACCAAATGTCTATTTATCAAGGAGGACTAATTCCATTTATTTATTTGCATTTACAGCCCTTTTAAGCACATTTTTGGAAATTTTCATTTTGATCTTAGACAAATATTTTTCGTGATTAGTGGAATTTTGTCATATATAATTATTTAGGCACTTGTTTGCATGTTTTGGTGGCTTTATGAGAACATTTTCACATTATTTTTAAAATCCTTTAGGCGTAATTTTGTAACTGTCGTATTTTACCTTTAGTTTAACATACTTTAGACATGTTTCTAAATATTTTTAGCTGTTTTTAGGCAGTAATTTTCATATAATTGGTGAGTATAATTGTAATTTTATTTTAGCGGGTTTTAGACATTGTTTTATAAAAAGTTATAGTTTTCAGACAAACTGATTGAATGTTTCATATATATTTTATATTTATTGTTACTATCTTTTGTAGAATATAACTAATGTAATTCACGTTTGTAGAGTAGAAATATTGTAACTTCTCTAAATGTTTAAACTATATTCAGTTAATATTAGTTGATTATTTGCTTACACCATTTGATACTCGAAAGTTTATTGCCACACTTACAAAAGTACGCCATCTATCCCTATCTTAAGCTAGCTTTATCCAGTCCACTTCATTGCACCATAGCCTTATCTTGAGATAATTCTATGCAATCCATCTTATTAAACTCTATATCTTTCAAATTAATTCTAATGTTATTTTTACATCTGCGTCTAGGTTTTCCCAATGGCCTCTTCCAATTAGGTTTGCCAGTTAATGCCTTATACGCACTTCTAGTTTCTCCCATTCTTAATGAAAAAGACTGAAATAAAAAGCATAAATAATTCTAATTCTACATCGTCACAAAATTATTTTTTTTAAATCTTAAAGTAGTTTTTTTCTTGTAAATGCAATTTTTTTTATAAATATTTTATAAATCGGGCCATTATGTTTATTCAAGAACATGTCCAGTAGGTATCTTCCTGCTGGGATGTTGATTAAAAAAATCCGTGGAAGCATAATGTCTCTCTAAAATAGGAAGCAAGAAAAGAGTAATTTTGAATTGCTAGTCAATGTTTTCAAGGTAATAATAGTACTGTGGGTGTTTATAGTCGTCAGTGGAAGAGTATTATTATTAGCACCGCGTCTTACTACCCGTTCAGTTTATACGCACTTATGCTAATGTGTAATGGTAGGGTGATTGTGAGATGAAATGGAGGACCTACAGTTTAACGTGGAATCCGAACCAACGGTGGAGGCCTGGCATTCCCCACATTCACAAGTTATCTTGTCAGAGGTGAAGGAAGGGTTTTGCAATCAGATAAATCTGTGCCGGGAACTGGGATTGAACCCCGGCCGCCAGCACAGAAGTCTGACACCTTAACCCTAGACCGCCAGGTCACCGTGTAAGAGTAGAAGTGTTATCAGCCGCATTGGGCGAACCGTCCATTCTATTCCCTCTCTTTCTATTTCGTGTAATGGCACAAAGTATGATAGTGCTTAGAGTGCTCGGGTAAGCAACCCGCTTTTCAAAATAGCTTTGAAATCCTCAAGTAAGCAACGTTGTTAGTTACCAGGAATTCGTCTTCAAATATCTCGCTTTCAACTCGGTAAATTTCCCCTCGTTCCAGCACAGACTCTTAGAGCGCAAGGCATGATGCTCTGTCACATGCCACTAGCAGCCATCGCCATGTTATTAATTACGGGTTGTTCGCCCCATTAACACTCCCATTATTGGATTCTTGTCAGTCGTTGCCATCCCTATGACCAATGAAATTCCATGACAAATATGAAAACAACGAGTAAAATAGTTAATGCGATCAATAATGCAACAGAATAAACTAAACCTTATTCATGTGACTTAATTAGTTTACATTTTTAATAACAAACTTAGCACGTTTAAAATGTTGTCGAGCATTATTCAAAAATTTAAAATAATTAAAGGGTTAAACTATTTTTAATTCACTGTTGTAGTCATGGATTATAACACAACTATTTTTATTATCACCATATCTTTAACTAATTTTTACTCTTAGAAAAAATAGATATATATTTGCACTTAATAAAACTACTTTCCTCTTTTTAAACGAATATCGGAAGGCATTATTTAGTTTGTGCTCCTACGTTATCGTGCTACTTTCCTTCCTTAAATAATATTTTGAGGTTTTATATTTTAATTACTTACTCTATGGCACTAGGAACTCCAAAGTTAATTGCCGCACTTACAAAAGTACGCCATCTATCACTATCTTGAGCTAGTTTTAACCAGTTTTACTAATTAAACAATAAACCTAAATTGAGCTAGTTCTATCCAGTCCCCCTCATTACATTCTCTTCCTGTCTTAAGCTAGTTCTATCCAGTCCACCTCATTACACCCTATCCCTATCTTGAGCTGGTACTATCCAGTCGATTTCATTTTATCCTATCTTGAGCTGGTTCTATCCAGTCCATCTCATTACACCTTACACTTGGCTACGAATATAGCTGTCCTGGATTAGATTCCCAGTGGTACCATGGGTAATCTTCCCGAAAGTAGAATAATAACAAAGGCCCCAGAGTCTGGTTAATTAGGTTCAAGCTAGGTTTAAGTTTTTCCACTGTTTCTACACTGGAATGATATGGAATTACACTTCTCAATAATTTATTATTCACATCTTTATTCAAAATTACGATATTTTAAATGAGAGCCGGTAGTAAGATTTATTTGTGTTAAGTTGTTAAGTTGCAAGGTATGACGACATTCTTCTACATGTCTGTTTAAAAATACAACGCAGTTTTGTGAACAGAAACGCACCTGGATGGCCACACCTTTTTTCTTTTGGGACGCTTCGAGAAGGAAATTTCGTTTGATATACCCCTTTCAGGGTACGCATATATTCACTTTCCTTCCTGACGAGGAGCCGTGTAGGTAGAGTCTATTACATAATTATTAATCTGTTTTCTAAATTTCACGTTTCGGGAATTATCATGCATATAACGTAATAGTCGGGCCTTTACTAAAATATACAACGTGTAAAATATCTAGCAAAAATCTGTTTATCTACTTAAAATAAAGATAACTATAAAACCCTAAAACTTTTAATTTATAAAATAAGACATCATCCCTTTTTAATTATTATAATACAGAACAGCAAACTTGGACCCAATTCAATCGTTATATCAAATGTCACCCTAATGGTGGCGTACAAAGATTAATATATCTTGTGCGTTACAACACCCTCATACTCACTATCACCTTCATCTCATCTCATCTCATCTCATCTCATCGGGACATGGAAAGAGCCTCCACGTAAGTGATGTACGATCTGTACATTCGGGTGTTCCCTGGGCAACTGTACATTTAGTCCAGTCAATCAGTGCTCGAAATGGGTTCTACCTGGAAAGTTTTGGAGAAGTTCTGATTTTTGGGTCATTTATATCTTTCGGTGTGCTAATTAAGAATTTCCACTTTGCCACCTCGAAAATTTTCGGTAAATATTAATAAAATGCAAAAAACAACAAAAAAACTTGACTATTTTTGGTTGTTTTCTTATAACATAAAAACTATGCACTTTTAGAGAAAAATTGTTATATACAAAAATAAACTAGAGAAAATTCCCTACAATTTAACATAAAATGTTTTATTTTGCCAGACGAATAGTTAAGGCGCAAACGCGCGTTGAAACTATTTGAATAAGTGACAACGCTCAGTGTTCATCATTCAAGCGCAACCTGCTTCTTTCTCGTGATGAAGCTCTATTTTGATGATATTCTTATTAAGAACTAGTAATATGTGAATATCTTACAGTTTTCATTGTTATACCTAGTACCTTGGTGTTTATAGGTATAGGGCTATAACGTATACTCGTGTTGATACATGTGGTTTTTATTAACATAGGTACTGTTACAGTGACAAACTAAAAACAGTCGTGATAAAAAAAATGTGTAGGAATACAATATGCAAGGGAAATATGTAGGGATAATAATAATAACAATAATATCAAAATCGTCTGGGCCGCTTTGTTGCTGAAGGTCCAGGCTGACCGATGTCTTTGTCCTCTTCCTTCAGAGCCTTTCGTTCATCTAGAAAATAAGTAAAGTAAAGAAGT
>CABEEJ010000353.1:185606-197604 GCA_901482245.1 Timema douglasi
GCAGATGCCGCTTGAAAAAAAAAAAAAGCAACATCCAAATGTTTATTTTCATGAGTGTTTGTATTTGAATAATGTAAAAACGCTTAAAAGAAATAAATAATTTAAAATAAATGGTTTGTTATGAAAGTTCTAACTGCCAAAAGTGATAAAATCTCAACATTTTTGATACATGAAATTAGATCTGGTAACTTCTCCTATATTTCTGTTCCCACCACGTAATGATTAGGGCCTACAGGTTATGTAGCTCATTATTATGTAACCTCCTCTAATCTCATTATCTATATTCAATTTTTGACAGAATTAAGAAAGGAATTGTTTATTTAGTTCTACACATATTTTATCTTTTTTTTTTTCCTTCAATACTGTTTGGACGTTTGACATTATACACGGTTTATTTAAAAACCATATCTCACTACAAGATGTAAATCACCTGTTTTAGTATTGTTTATGATACTTTATCTATTTTGTTTTGAATACAGGTATGAACGACACATTGTGTTTCCCAAGTTATTATCTCAGAATGCTGAGGACTACGCGGCCTCCAACACAATGTACAACAGGGACTTGAATAAAGCAGGAACAACCAGAAGGTAAAATATTTACTAAAAATATTGACAAGTATTCTTTTATCACAGTCATATGTTTAATTCATCCCGAATGTATGTATATCCGTTTAACCTATATTGTAGTAATTTTACCTTGACGGATTACACTATGGCTCTATCTTATAAACTATAAGCCATACCGAAGTGGAATAATGGAAGGAAAGACTGCTACCTTTCATATTGGACAAAGTTAAAAACTTTTACATAGTCTGAGGTGTCACTTTCGTGTTAGACTAGCCTGCTGATGACGGGGAGATCGTGGATGAAATGGCGATAAGAAAAATAGGTAGGCTTAGAAGATTGTAATGACCTTTGTGTTACGGAAAGGGCCGCTATGCACGGGTATCTCTTGAGTTAATGCCTATGCCCTACCATTGAGCTACCCAGGTTCCGTCCCATACTCAGGATCATTCTTCACCCATATTTTAAGACGGAGATTATAATGGACGTGTAGAAATAATCAGCAAGAATTTATCTATCATTGATACCACAGCCACCCGCGACTAGTAATGTGAGCGTATTGTTATTTGCTATCATGTACAGCTTCGTTTAATCGAGGTTCGGGTTTATGGTGTCGAATACAATCAAATTGTACACGAAAGAAAGCAAATAACAATTTCATTGTACTACGACAGCAAAAATCTGACCACAGAGTTGAGATGATATGCATGCCACGCTTCTTGACTAGAATAATGTGTTGCTAAAAGACACAACGTTTATTTAATTTGCAATATTAATTCAGAGTATGGACGTAGTTTTAATTTAAATTAAAACAAAAGGCCAATTTAATTTATGATTGTTCAAGTGAAGCGAAGTTTTTGACTATCTTGCATTTCGTCTGTATGTATGCCTGTCTTTGTGTTGGTTCCATGATAACTGTCAAATTTGAATGTCAATTTTAACGAAATTTGGCAGTTACATTCTTTGAAACTAGATCAAACAAAGTATTTACATGGTTTTTCGATCTGTTTATATATTTAAATATGACGTCCAATCAAAGGGTTTTGCGTTAAATAGATCATCTCTAGTGATTAGAATTTATTAGTTCTAAGCAATCGATCTAATCACTAGAGCCCTTTTTACTTTCTTGCTATCTTACAGGTAGAGAAAGTATTGTGATCGTATAAGAAAATTGAACTCAAGAATTTGATGAATCTTGATGTTTCATGATCACCCGAATCCAAAAAAGTTGTTTTTGACTTTCCGTCTGTCTGTCTGCCTGTCTGTCTGTCTGTACCTCCAACTAGAGCCTTAACTGTTTTACCAATCGGGCTAAGACTTGGTATCTACAGTTTTCATAGGGTTGCCCCGAGGGATTTTTGGAATTTGATATCCAACCCTAAAATTAAGGGTAGCTTACTGAAGGGCAAAAAGAGAAAATGTCGATTTTCTCAAAATCGCCTATAACGATTTTGATTAAATTTCATTTCTAAACATTTATAAATATTCCAAACAAAATGTATTCTCTCAATATTTCGGCAAAATAACTTTAAGGGCTCCGGTCTGATGCGTAAATTATCTTTTTTTATAATATATCCTAAATTATTTGAGATATGAAATTACTTATCGTTACAAATACGTAGGTCTCCTTATAATACAAATATTTTATAAGAAGCATATTTTTATAAAACCAATAACTTTCAAGCTATACGCAATATATATATATATATATATATATATATATATATATATATATACTTAACTTTTCGAACATAAAATGTAAAAGTATTGCGACCGCAAACGAAAATCTAACCTAAAATGTTGATGGATGTCGACGTCTCAAGACCCCCCCAAACCCTAAAAAGTGGTCTTTGCAATGACGTCTGTCTGTTTGTCTGTTTAATCTTAAGATTAAGAGTAGTTTAATATAGGGCGAAAAGAGAAAAAAATCGATTTTCTCAAAATCGACTCTTAACGATTTTGTTTAAAATTCGTATCTAGCTGTTGATTAAGATTATAAATAAACTAGCTATTTTCATTTTATCAAGAAAATGAATTTTAGGGTACTTTACAGAAGTAGAAACTTCCGTATCTCCGCAACTATTTGAGATACTAAATAACTTATCATTGCAAAATTGTAGTACTATTAAAAAATAAAAATAAATTATAAGGAATATATTTTTATAAATACAACAGTTTCTGAGATATTGCAAATATATTAATACAGCTTTGTGAGCTTTAGCTGTAAAGAGATATTACTTAAATTTTAAAGCAATAATTCTCCAATGCCATAGAGTAATTAAATATAAGTCTCTAAAAGTTAATGTTGTTCTTCCTTAAACCTCTTAGGGGAAATGTTTGTAAAATAATTATCTATATCCATTTTAGACTCAATAGTCAATATTTAAATTTTTATTGGTCAAAATTTATAAATGATGAATAGCAATGCGATGGCATGAAGATTTGCAACACCTAATAAAATGTCGAAAATTTTAACCGGAAGTTGAAATTTTAATACGAAGTGTTGACCCTTGTGGACCCAACCTTGATCTTTTTTTATCGGTCCAAACATATAAATGAGGATATTAATTCTTTAAAAACAAAATTATAAAATTTAAAACTGGGACTAAAAAAAAGTTATGCATAAGTATAGTGCAATATATGCTTAGGTTTGCTGGTGTACATTATTTCGTTTCACATATATTACGAGTTTTAAGTAAATATCTCAATTTTCAAACAATAGAGCGAGAAAGTCCTTGTGAAGTTCCGTACCATTTTTTTTTTTAATTCGACACATATTGTAAGACTGACTGAGCCACGGTTAATATCTATTAATATATTTTAATATTGAATATAGTATTATTTGTTTTCTATACTATTTGATCACTAAGGAGAAATTATAGAAAAATTAAAATTTGAAATCCAAAAAGAAACCTTAAGACTGTAATAAAGAAAAGCAAATGGAGGGACCAAGGTCTACTTTTCACAGAACTGTTATTAAGACTGTGGAAACGATAAGAACATGGAGAAAGTGAGAATTAACAGAAGTACTAGTTTAAGTATAAGTAATACGAAGGATATATAAACAAATGCATCATGGTTATATTATAGAAGTTATTGAACTCAAATTGATGCTCTAACTGGTGATCGAAACCAATACTCCTTATTGTTGAGACCAAAACAAATTTTCCATAACACTTTAGATGGTATATGTGCGTGTAAAATATGAGTGACAGTCAATCTATTCCAAGTGGTTAAGAATAGAATATTCTCTTTCCGAAGAAACTCCTTGATGGAATGAGAAAATTTCATGTGGATGGAAAAATAAATTTAAGAAGATTTTTTTTTTTCCTTTTCCAGAATTAAATTTATTCTAGTGAAAGTAAGATTTCGATGTCATCTTCAAAATGATTTCATAAAAACACATTTAATGTGTAAATACACCAACGTATTCCTTAAATATATATCAGAACCAGTGATTCAGTGGATACAAGTTATGGAACCTCTTCGATATTTTTGAATATTGCACTGATGTTCATGTGGCCTAAGGTGTTGGAATCACAGCAGACTGGATTTCCATTTACAGGGGCATAGAAATAACTTTTCAAGGAGGTTTTGCTAAAAAATGTTACTTAATCGTTAGCCAATCAAAGTTTTTATACCTACATCTGCAACCCCATCAAATTACAGGGGGGGAGATTGGAACCCCAAACCACCCCTTTCTACGCCCTTGGTATTGACCTTGAAATATCAGATGGTTGGATTGTTAACGGGTTTTGAAACACAATCTAGTACTGTAGATCAATAGTATTCAACCCCCTTTTTTTTTTGTTCACGTACCACCAAATAAAGTTTATCTTCAACCTCGTAGCCCCCAAAGTTGTCAGTGCATAGTACAAGCTACACAATATATATAATCTACACATAAAATAACTCCATGGTGGGAGCCCACAATAGAAATAAAACGACCGAGCGGCCACCGATATTAACGATGATAGTGCCAACATTTGAGGAGAGAGGGTATCATGTGGTCAGCACAATGAGTCCTCTGGCCCTTAATCTCAGTTTTCTAAGGTGGAGCTACTACGTCTTTATCAAAGTAGCTCCTCATTTGTCCCCATGAGGTTGTGTTTGACTTCATTCCAGACCCACTGCTTCACAGATAAATTTTGAAAGTACTAGGGCTCGGACCTGGGACTTCTGAATATGTAGCCAGGAACGCTGACCCCTAGACCACAGAGTACACTTAAAAATAAATAAAATAAATTACATACAAATTAACGTATTAAATATTAAGTTTTAAATGATGATTATATGTACTGTATATATCTTATAAGTTTTATATACTCCCTAAAATGTGTTTGTAGACCCCGGTTTGAATAACATTGTTGTAGAAGACCTATCATCTAGATACGTTCGTGCGAGTCTGCTCTTTACAAAACTGCCCTCTCCATTTCTATTCTTTGATGGAAGCCATTAAAAAATTAGTGTTAATGTACTAATAATAAAAAGTATGATATAATACTTTTACTAAATACTTTACAATAGTGTTTTCACATTCTTGATCTTATAAAAAAGAGAGTAAAAATTAATGCAAAATAAGGCCGTTAATTTTTAAAAATTGTAATTTCAAATAAGACATTTTTCTATAAATATTATCTTCACACTCAGATAAAGTATATGAAATACATTTTATAGTGTACCGCAAATACCTACTCGCTTCTTTAACTAAAATTGAAACACTTACTTAAAACTCGTAAGATATATGAAATGAAATATTATACATCGTTTAAGAAACATAATGGAAAAAATAGCATCACATTCCACCAAAAAGCTTAAATGAACTAATATACACTGCTACAGAAATATTTAGAAAAAAGAACATTTCTGTCCCTAAAAGAGCATAACAATCAATTCCCTATTACAAATATTCTATAAAAAAATATAATATATTTGCTCATAGCTCGTAAACTATTTCTTGTATAGAATATATATTTCAAATAAAAGATTTTTATGTTTATAGTCCTACGTGTTTGCTATGATAAGTTATTTCGTATATAAAAGAGTTACTGAGATTTGATCCAAATTAGAAACTACCTTTTATGTAAAGTAAATTACTCTCAAAGTAATTTTCAAACGCAAATAGAGTCGTCATTTTGTTTTAAATAGTATACAATGCCTAGATACGAGTTTTACTTAAAGTCTATAAAACCAATTTTAATTAAATCCGTTTTTTTTCTCTTGCCCTCAAATAAACTGCCCTTATTTAAAGGTTAGATATCTAATTTAAAAACTCCTGCAAGAGAACCGCATGAAAACCCTAGATATCAGATTTAGCCAAATCGGTAAAATAAGTTTCGGCTCCAAGCCGGGATAAAGACAGAGAGACAGACATACAGAGGGCATCGCAAAAATCACTTTGTGGAGTTCATTGGGTCATGCAACGTCGATATCCACCAAAATCTCGAATTAGATTTTTTTATGATCACAGTACTTTCTCTACGTGAGGATTCACGATAAGTAAAAATCAACTTTGATTTATTCATATAAAATATATATATAAATTACTGAATCTTACTCCCTGAGGGGCAGTAAAGCTGACGCGACGGCCCCATGCTAATTGTGGCATGTAAAAGAACCATAGAAGCTATGTGAAAATACCTTTTTCCACAAATTTGTTAGGCCCTTTCACTCTCACTTGAAGAAATTCTCGTGTTATGAAATATGCATTCAGTTCAAAAAGTGTACTTTAAATACTACAGATAATTTTTTTTTTAATACAACAAATTGTTGAAATAATTAATGATAACAGTTATACTGTCGTTAAAAGAATTCATTTAAATGTAGCTTAGTTGAAAAATAACATCTGAATTGAACACAACAAATTTGGTATGGCTTGCCAATTCTTTACCACCTAGCTATCCAGGATTATTCCCGTATTCAGGGCCATTATTTACTGTTAAGGACGTGTACTATCTTTGATTAGTTAAACATTCTTACTACTTGAAGAGAAGTATCCTTACACTTAGCTAAGTCCTATGAAAATGGCGGCCCTGAAGTATCAAATACGTCTAAGGCTGGTGACGGACTGACGTTTTGGTTGCTGCCTCACAAACACCACGACCAGGTCGCTCTAATATAGTGCAATGTTTCATATGAGAGGGCTAAGAAACACTCACATCGACGTTTTCAAATCGCTCGCGGCGTTCGTGTCGCAGCGACCAAAACCTCAGACCGCCACCGGCCTTAAACCATTATCAATTATCTTCTTTCGTGATCCTATTAAAGTCTAATCTAGTTGGGTGAAGAATGGTGAGCTATGCTTCTATGATCTCAGAACTGCAAACCTTTTCGTGGAACTTCTTTGAAAATGAGCTAACCTTTTCGTTATTTTTTTTAATTTATAACATTTAGAATGTAAAAAATGTTAACCCTAGAAGCATTTTGGAGTGAGCACTCTTTTAAAATAAGTCAAATAACCAACCACTTCTTGTATAGTGAAATATTTCTAGACGTCTGGAAAGCATCTCGCTTCAAAGGTAGGCAGCCCCCCTTTAGTAGTTATCAGAAACACAGCGGCAGCGAATATATTAAGAATAGTGAAAATTTTGTGATATTTTTACAGGTACTTTTGCAACACCTTGAAAAAAAGTGTCAACTGCTACACCTTAGAAGTGTCTTTTCATGGATACCAATCTCCAAACACCACAGACATGTGTTACTACACGGAAGAAGCTTGTATCCTTTTAAGATCAAAAATCCATACTCATTTACACTAAAGTTCTTTGTCGCACTTAGAAAAGTACGCCACCTATCCCTATCTTGAGCTAGTTCTATTCACTCTACCTCATTACACCCTATCCCTATATTGAGATAGTTCTATCCAGTCCACCACATTACACCCTATCCCTATCTTGATATAGTTCTATCCAGTTCACCTCATCACACACTATCCATATCTTGATATAGTTCTATTTCATCCAACTCATTAAACCCTATATCTATCTTGAGTTAGTACTATCCAATCTACCTCGTTACACCCTATCCCTATATTGAGATAGTTCTACCCAGTCCATCTCGTTACACCATATCCCTATATTGAGATAGTTCTACCCAGTCCATCTCGTTACAACCTATCCCTATCTTGAGATAGCTATATCCAGTCCACCTCACTGCACCCTATCCCTATAATGAGATAGTTCTATCCAGTCCCCGTCATTTCACCCCATCCCTAACTTGAGCTAGTTATATTCAGTCCACCTCATTACACTCCTATCCCATCTGCGTCTAAGTCTTCCAAATGGTCTCTTCCCATTAGATTTACCAATCAGTACCCTGAACAAGGTTCTAGAAGTATCCATTCACGCTGCATGCCCAGCCTATCTGTAATCTGCTAGACTTAATTATCCTAACAATGAGTTGTGATAAATACACGGTATGTAACTCATCATTGTGTTACCTCCTCCCCACCCCAGTAGCCTAATCCTTTTTTGGGTCAAATATCCATTATGAATTATAGTAAGAGTAACTTATATATAGTTTCAAATATTATATTTTAATCTATTATCGACGAAGTAATTAAAACTTGTTTGTAATTAAGTATATCTAGAAAGAATATAGTGCATATATAAAGTCGTTTATTTTCACTGATGTAATTAAAGTTTGATACCTAAGGGAGATCATTTCTATTAACTCCCAGTCCTCATTTTTATGTGGAGACCATTTTAGTGTACAAGAGCTCTATTTTAACGCAAAACCGCGCTTGTGGGAATGTCTCCCTAAATAAATGATATTAAAAAATGGCTCAGAAATTTAGGAGGTATGGCTACTCATTAAAATTAGTAAAAAAAAGTATTTGTAAAATAATGTCCGCAAACCAACTGACCCAGACATACAGGCTATTTTGTCTTTAGGTAATAAATAAAACTAGCATAAAACAATGTTATTTGGGTTTACATGTCACAAAAAAAATGGGTTCCACATGTTATCTTTTCGTTTACACACACATTTCACATCTGCGTTCACTTTGAAAACCCCCTCTCTTCATTCTAATATTTTGAAAAGAGTTTTCAACTCACTTTTGTAAGGTCTGATCAATCATTTATTGGAGACGAATACACTAAATTATATTAAATGTATCATTGAGTTGTCTGACAATTAGCGAAAAATGAGACGGAGCTCCGTTATGTAGAAGCCACATTCGTTGTCTTTTTTTTCTAGAGGTGGATTCACACTGAAGGGACTCCACATTGGCTGTGTCATGTCCCTGCCATGCTCTGATTGTTTTGGTCACCGTTGTTACTTTTGATATTGAGTTTTTCCGCTATCTCCTTCCAAATATTTTCTTTAATGATATTATTATCGTATTCTTTATGTTGCAAATAATACATTTGTACCAATATTATTAAGTTTTCTTCTTACATACTTACTGCACACGATAATTGTGTTGGAATGGTCTGCAGCCAATTTCAGATTGTAGATAAGAATCTTCGTGAAGGTTCGCACTTGCCGGAAGAAGCCGAACTAATAGAAGCGACAAAAATGGTCTCCCGATCTCAATTCATACGGACAGTACTGTCCGCCTACCATGCTGGACCATGGTTAGTGTGAAACTGTGAATCACACAACGGTCTTACAAGGTTACTCATATGGAAATCGCATGTTCGAGATTGTCTGTAGCACGACACAGCTTGCGCACAGTCCTCGCAGTGTGAATCCATTTTAAGGGTCACATTTTTCAATAAATTTGGTAAATCGTTTAGTAGAAAGTTATGGTACCCTCCGACTGTTAGTCAGTAAGGCAAAACAAGTGGTCCTATTTGTCCTGCTCCTAAAATGTCCAGGCAAATATCTATTGAATATCGCTGTTTGTATCTTGATTCGAGAAAGGCTTGAGGATTTTAGGCTTCCCATATATAATTGTAATGAAAGCTAATTAAATTTAATTACAAAAAAATATATTAAATTGCATGTATCCCTTCACAAGATGGTTTGTGGGTCTACTAATACTATTTTTACTCAATTTAATGAGTACACTAGAACCTTGTTAATCCAAACTAATTGGGACCGAAGCTTGTTCAGATTAGAAAAAGTTTGGAATAAATGTGATAATATAGGGATACAGTATTTTCACGAATTTTAAATTACAGTTGAATAAGTTTAATCAAATGGGCGTTTATTTAACTGATGTATAACACGTAATATGTACTGAAATAGTTTTTAGATACAGGAAAACACATTTTGTTGATTACAAAATGTAAATATTAAGCATTTATTATCAGATATCATTGTTTCTTACAATTCTATTTTAACTTTGAGCTTGTTAACTAGTAAAATATATTACATTTGACTTAATTTTTTCCAAAAAGTGTAATTGTTTTATCCGGAATTTCAAACTATCGGGGTTCAATCTAACGGGGTTTTACTGTACTTCATTTTACTAAATCTCTGAATCCTTTTTTTTTTAACACTGTGTAGTAACGTATAAGGAAATTCCTATTCTCGTTATGTCTCTTTGGTTTTTTTCCCCCCAATCTATCTGGCCTCCTATGAAAATATACTCAAGTTCTGAGAATCCCTTCTCAAACGCTCTCCTTGTCACTCCTACCTACTTTCATAGAAATTCCACTCAAGACCCGTATTTTCTAAGGGAAAGTGAATTCCCCTCTCTCTTTCACTCTTTATCTCTCATTTGTTTTCCATTTATATCCTTTTCTCTTCTTTTTCCTCTCTTTCTTACTCCTTTTTTTAGCACTGCGTCTTACTACCTGTTCAGGTTATATGCAAGTATACTAATTAGGCTAATGAGAAAAGGACGAGGAAGGTGTACTCTCATTTGCGTGGAGGGAGGGTGGAAAACCTTTTTGGATAACCACACTCAGTACACCCAACTGGGTTTCTAACCCCGATCTACATTTCATTGGCGTCTAGTCTAACACGAGAGTGGCGCCTTATATCATACATCCACTGAAGCCAATCTCTTTCTCTCTTTTTCTTTTTTCTCTCTATCTTTTTCACTTTCTCGTAATCCTTATGCCTCTCATTCTCTTTCTTGGTCTTTCTTTCTGTATTTTGCTTTTGCTCTCTCTGATTATCTCTCGCTTTCCATTTATATTTATTTCCCTCTTTTTTCTCTTGGTCTCTCTCTCCCTCTCCCGTGCTCTGTCATTGCCTCTATTACTCTTTTTTCCTCGTTCTCTCAATATATTTCTTTCTCTCTTGTTCTTCCTTTATCGCTCATTACCTTTCTTTCTCTCTGTATCTTTCTCACTCTTCATCTCTCCCTTTCTTTCCCACTCGCATTCTTCTCTTTCTTGCGGCCTCTCCGTTATTCTCTCCCGTGCTCTCTCAAAGTCTCTCACTCTCTTTTTCATGTTTTCTGGCTCCATCTTATTCTCTTTCGCTCTCACATTCTTTTGCGCTCCCTTTTTTCTCACTATCTCTCTCACTCCTTCTCTTTCCCTTCTTCCCCCTCTATATTTCTCCCTTTCTCTCACTCAGTTTACTCCCCGCTTCCTCGCCCCTACTCTCCTCTAATAGATTTAAAGAAGGGTATCTATTTGTTACCGAAAGGAATCCTAAATATTCAATCTGAGTTTCAACATTAACAAGAATACGAGTTTTGGAATGTAACCTCAGTCCCATGAATCTCGTACGATGAAGTTGATTCATATCATCTATCTACCGCCCCTTGTCAATCGCATGGTATTTTCTTTAGACTACTAGTTCAACACCTTAGCTCAGTCGGTAGCCTATCTGCCTATTGAGAGAAGGTCCTCCGATTCGATTCCTAGGATGGTCAAAAAATCGATAGTAAGTTAAATAGGCCTTTCCCCTTTCACAGTGATGATTTAGCTGCTGTGGGACTGGGTGCTGTGTCTGTTCTAGATTTAAGTTAGTTCATAAGTCATGTGCTGATATAATCCTTTGGTTCAAAAAGTGCACGTTAAATACCTCGGATAAATTATAATAAATTTATCCATAATTTTAATTTTCATTTATCAATAATGTTTTGTTTGGGAAAGTATATTTGGTATTTCGATTAAAATTGAGTCAAAGTTTTACCATTCACAGATATATCAAGTTTTCTCTTTGACATCTGATTGCGTCATACAGACTGTCGTCTGGGTCGCAACGTTGTGCGAACCTATCTAGATTACTACCGAGTTGTAGGTGTCGTCCCAGCAGGATTGCCCACTGCACCCTCGTCACCTGAGCCCCGTCCAAGAACAAACTCGAGCCGAAGTCCCTCCAGCCGGTCCCGGCCCAGGTCCCGCCCACACACGACCAAAGGCCAGGCTCCTACCACATACGTCCTCAGCTTGAATGATCTTGAAGGTTCTACGTCCAGAGAGAGTTCTCCTGAAGAAAAGGGACCACGACGAGTGGCGGCCATGTCGCACGAGCGTTACCAGGTTACACCCAACGCCGTAGCCAGCAAATTACAGGGGGGG
>CABEEJ010000353.1:198227-253374 GCA_901482245.1 Timema douglasi
AGTTAATGGGTAAAAAGAAGCTACTGGCAAACTTGATGAACCAGCGTTGCGAAATTGGTCTTATATCATAATATTGACCACACTGAAGCAAGAAAATGACAACACTGTTTCCCAACAGTAGCCATGCAGTTCCCTTAAGAGATTATATCCAGTTTAGAGTCAGGAATCATTGGTACCAGCTTCAGGGGGGGAGGGGCGGGAAGCTATTTTTGCCCACCCAAAAAGTGCCTGGGAGGGGCAGCATAGTCATTTTGCCCCCTCCCTCCCAAAAAAAAATAATATTTACGTCTGCATTGTATTCACGTGTGTAAGTGCAACAATTTGTTGACAAATGTGTTACAAAATACAAGTGTTTCATGGTTTTTAATAACAATTTTCATTTTGAATAGTTTGTGGAATCTTCCTTCTAAGTATTCTAACACTTGGAAGTTGCTTGGTTCGCATATAGATAGCTGTAGTGTACGTTTGCAAGCAGCACAATCCTGAAGTGCCCTAAATCAACCGTTGCTATCAAGTACTATCAAGGTATCGACTCAGAAGTCGATACTCGATATTATTGGTTTAAGATGCAAAAAAAAAAAAGTTTTTAATTTTTTTTTTAATAATTCAACATTGTTGTTTTAATTTATTTTAGTAACATATCTGGACATCTTTCATAATTCTTATGGAATTTTTAAACCATGCTAAAAATAGTTAATGAAACATTTTCGTTAAAAAATTTCCATTTCAATGCATTTTAAATGGGAAAACCAAATTATTATTTTTTGTACAATTAAGCTAGAGTGTTTGTTTATAACATATTATTTAATGAATAATTTATTTTTATTTTTAAACGTATTTTTAAATTTAGGTTAACTTCAATAATCACGACAATATTGAGCTCTAACGACTCCCAAGTCGACACTCTAGTAAAGATACTTAGTTTTAAATACAACTTTTCCTTCTATAAATAGTTATCTTAGTTGATAATAGGTGCCGTTAGTATGATCATTACTCATTTACATTTATCGTTTTGCATGCGTTGGCTAACCTGCTGTATCGGAATCCAGGTGGCAGTGAAGGATGAAGCTAATCTCTGTAAAATAAACATTAATATCATGTGCATTGGGATAAGAAGGGCCAATGTCTAATTATGAAAATTTGCGTAGTTAAATATAAATATCTTAATATATTAAGTAACTAAAATACTCACAAAGTATTAACTTATGTGTGAATAAAGATAGTTGGTCCCTACTTACTTCAATTAAAGTATTATTCTAGTGCTACATTATTTTCAAAGAAAAAACCACATGTTTCTCTATATACAAAGTTTTAT
The DNA here is from genome assembly GCA_901482245.1 of Timema douglasi. Classification (NCBI taxonomy): domain Eukaryota; kingdom Metazoa; phylum Arthropoda; class Insecta; order Phasmatodea; family Timematidae; genus Timema; species Timema douglasi. The sequence continues at coordinate 199,543 of CABEEJ010000353.1, forward strand.
GACATTAGCCCTTATTTACCTGAGGCAGTAAAAGATGTAAAATTCTTCAGTAGCGATCTACTGTAGGAATAATATCAAAATTAAGATACAAATAAATATTTATATATTACAATGTAGCGATTCTGATGTTTCAAGTACTTTTTTTTTTTAATAAGCTCTTAGCTGAAGGTAAATGTTACTAACACTCTGTAACGCACTTATAGTATGTTCAAAATCTCTTGTCCCTTGGCCTAGTTCGTATAACGCTAGTACTAAGTAATTTCAACCTTACATGGAATCGAACTAGCAAAATTACTAGAGCTGATTAATTTACGCACTCAGTGATCAGTCATAGCGCTTTAGCAATATTGACCACGACATGGAGTCGATGATGAGTAAAAATATATTTAAAACCATTTAAGTTAATGAACTTTTGTGTTCCCAATGCCACAAAGTAAGTAAGTAGTTGATACCCAACAACCTCTGTGATATAGTGGTCAGATTTACTGGCTTCAGATCCCGAAGTCCCGGGTTCGATCCCCAGTGCTTCCAATTCTGTCTGCGAAGCAGTGTGTCGGAAACGGAACCAAAATCAACCTCGTGAGAACAAATGAGAAGCTACTCGAATGAATAAGTAACGTTTCAGTCTAGAAAACTGAGATAAAAGGCTGGAGGGCTCGTTGTGATTATCACATGGCACCCTTAGCCCGAAAATGTCGGCACTATCTTCGCCAACATACTGCAGCCTCTCGATTGGTATAGCCTGCTTGCAGGCTGACACCATGGAGATATTACAAAAGTTAAAATCTACCAATAGGATGAAAAATTATTCCCAAAAACATTTATTTCTGGAAAATTGTGTAAATCCTATAGATGTTTGAAAACTGTAAACACCGTATTGAATAACAAATACCCACTTCAGTGGCAGAGTGATCTAAAGAGTCACTCCAATGTTAAATTGGCCTGCCGATAGCGGAGCGCTTGGGGTTCAAATCCTGGTCGGGTCTACTGAGGGTAGTTTTTCCTAAATTGTTTCCCCATCTCCTTACATAAAAACGCTGACAGATAACCTCTCAAATGCTTCCTTCCTCATTATTACCAATTAGATTATCATATATGCGTATAACATTAATAGGTAGTATGACGCGATGATATCAGTAATAAAAATAACAGATATATGTAAAGTCAAAATTGTTCTAGTATTTGAAATGAAACTGCTTTTTAAACATTTTATTGCCTCTTTAGCCTTTAAAGTTCAAAAATTAATCAAAGCACAGTGGCTAAATTTAGCACATTAAATTTGGGCTGTTTTTTTTATTTTACCTGCCTACTAATAAACTCAAATAAATGGCGCGACAAAATCGTACGCTACATACTCTCTCGTATAGGTTATTATAGTTAGTGACAAAATCTTCAAAAATGAGTTATCTCTAATTTTACCTTAAATATTTTTTTCTCTGTAAAATAAATATACAATATTATTTATCACTACCCTCCCCAGATATTCATTTGAAAAAAATAGTTCAATACTTTCTTAAAAAGGTGATTTATAAAGCAATGACCTGAGATCGTTTCTACTCTGCTCAATAACATGACCCAGCTGTTAGGTCTTGTATCTATGGCCCATAGTTTTTATTGCAAGGGGGCCATCCTTAAATTACGTAAGGCTTTTTTGCATGATTTTAAATCCTGCCTCCCTCACGTGGGTGATCGTAAGAATTTTCGTAAGCTCCCTCCCACCTCTTTAGCTTACGTAATTTTTAAAGATTTGGTAGATCATGTTATTTTAATCGTTTAGTTATTTTAGACATGAGGATTGGTAATATTCCACTTTGGTGGCCACATGATCTAAGGCGTCAATATCGCAATAGACTAGTCTGCCGATGACTGGGAGATCGTGGCTCAATCATGTTCGGGTGATATTTCCTAAATTTTTCCCACTCTCTCTCCACACGAATGTGGGTACATTTCCTCTAAATTGGAACTTATTTATCCCTAACCCACTGGCATAATTACTTCATACCTAAACAGGCAGAATTAATTAATAAAATGTACCCACAATTCCGTGAGAGAGTAGAAGGAAACGATTGAATAAGATCTCCCCAAAATACCCTCAGCAGAGATTTGAACCCCTAGAGAAAAGCGTCTAGCTGGCTGGGACGGATAGGCTAATTTTTCTGCTCGAGAGTATGATTGTATCTTGACGTTTTATCTCCCCACGTTTAGTCCAACTTGGTCGCCTACACGCTTTACAGTCCTGCACTATACTTCTTATCTCTATCAGTTCTAGGAAAAGTTTGCTAGCGGCCTTGACTGATTACCGGTCAGCCAGCCTCCCAATCTCTTAAACAAACCAGTAATGCTGCCAACCTGGTGGCTGGAATTCACCAGTTTGTATAACGTTATCAACGTCATCTATTTTGAAAGTTGAAAGCTCAACACTTTGCCAGAGGGTAGGCAGAGCCTTAACACCCACCTCGTTAACGTAGTTAGCTAACGCGCTAGTTTCGTGTTGAGCGAGACTGCCGAGGACGGGGAGATCAAGGTTCGAATCTCGCTCTGGTGAACTGGGGAGTGGTTTTCCCTAAATAGTTTTCCATTCTACCTCCCCACAAATGTGGGTTCACTTCCTCAATATTTAACCTTCCCAATTCCTAATCTATTAGCGTAATTAGTACTTAAGCGTATAAAACGAACGGGTAGTAATATGCGGTGATAAGTATTATTATTTATTTCTAAGGGTAATATAATGTATCATTGGTGCATTGACCAATACTAACATGCATAGGATAAATATCTACACTGAATATCACCTGTGAGAGAATTGAAGGTCTCATGGAGAAAGGCTTTATCTTCAGTTTTCTCTCTCAGCCAGCCAACTGTTGCCAGATCTCCTAACTTTCAGTTACGTCGAAAGATAGTGTACTGAAGTTAAAAAAAGATCTACTGGCAACATCGATGCACAAATTGTATTATATTTAAGGGAGTATTTACAAAACAAAAACAAGATCGTGGTAATGCTGTTTCCCAAATGCAGTTCCCTTATAGAAGATATTAGTATAGTAAGAAGTATTATATACCCTTCCTCATCTACCAAACTATACACGAGAGTGACTTTATTGCTAAACATACGTGTCAGTCAAAGGAAGCACTTCACGTGACGTGGATAGTGATGTCCTATTGCACCTGTTTTTAGGAAACTACTATGAAATATTTGGAGTGGAGACCGACCAGTCAACATACGTGTGTATTTTTATTCAATTAAAAATGTACCTGCCAGATGACGCAGTGAATGGATGTAACAAAAAAACGTTTGGTAGAATCTGCCAACTCTAGTATCTTTGATTTGAGAATTTCACTATTCCTATACTGGATCTCTTTAAAGACTACTCGAGAATATTGGTAAATAACAAACAATCATTTGTGCCAGTACGTTCTGCAACGGATAGTTACAATTTTTAAAGAGCGGCATCTCCCATGATAGATATAAATTTACACTCCAGAATTTGATTTTTTCACAGCGTGTCAATACCAAAAATGGTCCTCCAACCTCACTCTGCATCGGTTTTTCAACTGTTTAAGGTATCTTTAGAATCGCTTTGATCTTGGTTGCAACTCACGGGGAGGTCGAGATTTGAATAATGGGTGTTTTTCTCCAGAAATGATATATTGTCTGTGTTCGCTGAGGATTCGTCCTCTCGCGTGTAGTGAAATGCTGTGCTCCAGAATTTAAGTTAGTAGAGCACAAATTTTTTCCTTATTATTATTATTAATGACGAATAAATCTGTAGTAAGAGTAAAAGCATGTCTGGGCTATATCAATGTGTAAGTCAGTTTGTGTAAAGACTAGCCAGTACTAATGTACCGTTGTCCAGGGGATGCCCGAATGTTCTAATCGTGTATCCTTTTCGTTGAGGCTCTTTCCATGTCCCGATGAGACGAGGTGATGGTGATAGTAAGTATGAGGGTGTGGAACCAGTTAAAACACACCTAACTAACCAAACCCTAGTGGACATTGGGGTAGTTTACCCTTTCAATAAAATCAAAATACCCAAGGTACCAGTCGGGGATAGAACCCAGGACTCCCAGTCTCGTAACCATGGTGCACTGAACCACTAAGCCACGGGGCTGGTTAACAGGCAGATAGGTGTGATTGTAATCGCCTACCCAAGCTGTGAAAATAAGGTATAGCTCACGTGCAATTGTTTAAGTTTGTTTTGTTTGAAAGTGAGGCTGCAATATAACTTATTGCTTTAGTCCAGGGTTACAGATGTATCCTGTTTATATATAAAAATGGATTGGTGTATGTTACTCTTCAACCCAAAAAACAACTACACCAGTTATGCTGAAACTTCGAATGGGCATAACTCGGACGTCCAGATGGCATAAAGTAAGCCTACAATTAAAATTTGCGTATTTTTTTTTCAGGACTGCGGCTACAAATGACTTCTTTTTGGTAAATATTATAAAACACATTCCGTGCTAAAATCTGGTAACTAACTAGTTTTCAATAAAACTGACAATAACTATAGAAATGTTAGTACGATAGAAAATCAATAAGACATTAAAACATAACACAAGTTTATTTGCATTTATTTGAATCTTACGGTTTTCACGCAATCACTCATTTTATTTAGTTGCATTGTATCTATCATGTTATGAAGTTATAATTGTGTATATTAAAACCCGAATGGGTAGTAAGACGTAATACTCGCTTCGGTGGCCGCATGGTCTAACGCGCTAATCTCGTGTTAGATGAGTGCCGATGACGGGGAGATCGGTGCTCGAATCTCGGTCGGATGGTTTTCCACTATTCTTTCACGCAACTGCGAGTACACTTCCTATAAATATAACCTTCCACATCCCTGAAATCATTAGCGTAATTAGTACATAAGCGTATAGCCCGAACGGTTAATTAAGACACAGTGCTAAGAAAATAAGAAAGTAAATTGCGATGCTAAAAACAAAGTTATTATTGTGGAGACATACAAAACCTTTATGGTTGTTCTTTATAATCAAAACCACTGTATTTTGACTTTCCTCCTCGCTTAAATGTGAGTCCAAATACTGCGTTTCGATTCGCCTAAGTGTGAGCGAACCTTTAATCGCTCCAACAGGAGCATTAAAATGGTTTTTTAGAATAAACTATATAGAGGAAATGTTATTCGCAATATGTTAATCATAATTACGTATCTCAATCTAAATTTATAAACGTAAAATTTATATCAATTTCACATATATTAATGATATCATCATAAACGTCTGTGGGCAACCTACATACCTGGCACCCGAATATAATACAAAATAATAGAGCGCCCACGAATAAGTAACACACGTGTCTCAAGAAACAGCAAGGCTTACATAGAGCCAATCAGGATTCGAACACAGGACATCTGCTGAAATACACCACGTGCGATTACTACAACTTATATATTTCAATAATAGCTAATAAATAATCAAGCAACACCTTAGATTATTACTTTGGCACCCACTTCAGGGACCACGTGGTCTAACGCGCTACTCTAGTGTTACACTAGACTACCTAAAACGGGAAGATCGGGGTTCGATTCTGGTTGGGTGTACTGAGGGTAGTTTTTCCTAAATGGTTTTACACTCTCCCTCCAACACACAAAATCAGGTACACTTCCTTGAATATGACCTTCCTAATCCTTAAAACTACTAGTGTAATTAGTACATAAGCGTATAACACGAACGATTAGTAAGATGCGGTGCTAAAATAATTAGTCTGCGGGCATCTATCTTTTTTTTCCTATAAAAGGAGGCCTAGTATGAGCAGCTCCATAAAATTAACTTTACTTGGTCGTGATATTGTTAATTGTATACACTTAAAACGAGCAATACGAAAGGTGGTGAGGCGTGAAGGTGGGGGTGGAAAATGGTCAACACGTAGGGCAGTAGGGAGGAGAAAAAAAAAAGAATCAAAATGATTGCGAGTGAGATGGAGTCTGATTGTTCCAGACAAGAGGGAAATAAAGAGTAAAGGATAGACATGATTGGTAAAAGAGGCGAACAGGCCAGGCTTGAAGGAAGAGGGCACGTTGGAAGCAGTGACGAGGCTAGAAAATGAGGGGGAGAAAGAGAGAGAGAGTGTACTGGGTACGAATGACGCGTGGCTTACCAAGGGTGAGAATGGCTGTAAATAGGGGAGCGGAGAACCCCGGAGCTGAAACATACCATGCCAGGCTTAGGTTGGAAAGGGGAGAGGATGAGATAGCAACCCCTATACCAACTCCTCCCCTTAATTCCTTGTTCTATCGAGAAAGGCGGAAAGCCAACGATCTGGATCCAGAAACTCCAGACTCGTAAAGAAAGGGAAGAATGGTATCGATGCAGGAACCCCGACTCACTGGGAATCTCGCATCCATATCCCGAAATTATTTCAAATAAAATTCCTCAACCCTACTCCTTAGATTCTTCAAACAACCAAAAGTTTGCATTGGAGTGCTTTCAATCCACCCGAATCTAGGTATACCCTCAGCCCTTGGGCTGGTTAGTGCTGCCTGCACCATCTGGTAGAAAACCCATGTACTAGGTGAGTTAAGGAAGTGTGGTTGTCCCCTGTTGCCTTAGACGCTGAATGTCTCTGAGCCAGCGTAAAAGAACTTTCCAATTTTGCCGGGAAAAGTATTTTCACATACCTTCTAGGATTCTTCTACATGCCACAATCCCACAATCAATATAGGGCCGATGGGTTTACTTCCCCTCTAGACGAAGTTGTGCTAAGGATTACTACTATCACTCAATAAAAATATGTCGACCTCAGGTGGGTTTGAACACTTAAACATCAGGTTCTTAGGGCAAGTTTCATAGTCAAATTTAGTACGCCTCAAGTGCGGCGCTACACTAAATACAAGACGACACCTACCTAAACTAGAATGTAATGGGCCAGTTTCCTATTCGAGAACGGCCCATTACATTCTGGTTTAGGTAGGTGTCGTCTTGTATTTAGTGTAGCGCCGCACTTGAGGCGTACTAAATTTGGCTATGAAACTAGCCCTTGGGCAAGAACTTTATCCCAAGGACACTTAGGTTGGCATATTACTTAGATTATGTTATTTAACACCTTTGTATCTAACGTTGTAATTTGTTAAGGAGGGAGTGTAAGAAATGTGAGAAAAGGCCAGTTCTTTTTTTGTTTTGTTATTTAAGTTTTTATGGTAACACTTTTTTTTCTGCCAAAATAAATAAAATATTGCTCCAATATAAACATAGAGCTACTTTTTTTTCTCTCACATTGTCATATCAACAGTTGTTGAATATTTGTCATGAACATTGCAACATTAGACGGTAAACTTTTCAAATGAAGACAAAAAGATGTCATTAAATTCCAGCATAACCTTAAAAGATATATACATATATATTTAGCACCGCGTCTTACTACACGTTCGGGTTATACGCTTTAAGTACTAACTACGCTAATGGATTAGTAAAATGGGAAGATTGAATTAGAGGAAGTGGACCCGCATTTTCGTGGAAAGAGAGTGGAAAACCATTTAGGAAAAACCACCCCCAGTTCACCCGACCGAGATTCGAACCTCGATCTCCCCGTCCTCAGCAGTCTAGCTTAATACGATTAGTGCGTTAGCCAACTACGCCACCGAGGCGGGTAACAGATATTCCATAACTTGAAATGACCATGTGTGGAAAATTAAACTCCGTGTTTCTACTAGAGAAATATTTGTTTTCTTTTGAACAAAAAAGGTTTTGATCAAGAAATCTGCAAAAAATACTGCCCTTAACTGGCATTCCCATCACCCCCCCCTCCCCCCCTTAAAAATATGTCCTCCTATATCTGGATTTATATTCTCGTATAGTGAATTACTAATTACAAATCGTACGAAACTTAAAATGCACAATCTATTATGAAAGTACAACTGTTCACAATAAGCTGCAAGTTATAAAGATGGCTATTAGCCGTTTCAAAAATATTCCATGGGTTTTACCAATATAAAATTATACAAAGTATATTTTGAAAGCATTTAGTTAATATAAACTCTTATATCCTATTTATTCTATTCATGCCTTTATTATTATTATTATTATTAGCACCGCGTCTTACTACCCGTTCAGGTTATACGCACTTACGCTAACGTGTAATTGTACGGTGATTAAGAGATGAAATGGAGGACCTACAGTTTAACTTGGAATCCGAACCACGGTGGAGGCCTGATGTTCCACACATTCACAAGTTGTGATTAATACACGTTTTTTTCAGAGGTTAAGGAAGGGTTTGGTAATCAGATAAATCTGTGTCGGGGCCGAGGATTGAACTCCGCACCCCAGGCAAAGAAGTCTGACGCCTTACCCCTAGACCGCCAGGTCACCCCATGTCTTATTGTTCGAGTTTTACCTTTGGTATTTCATTTTATATCTTCCTTACCACAATCCCAGTAGTGTAATGATGGTTTGTAAGACACGGTGCAAAAACTAAAAACCATTTTTGGTATTCATAAAAATCAAGGCGGTGATGTAGGTGTTACAAAAACTTTTTTTTGTCAAAATAAATTAAATATTGTTTCAGTACAGACAAAAAGTTTAATTTTCTTCAGATGGCGACTTTAAAAGTTCTTGAATATCTGTCGAGGGTGTGCTTGAATTTAATGACATCTTTTTCTCTTCATTTAAAAAGTTTGTCATTTAATGCCGCTATATTCATAATAGATATTCAACAACTGATGATTCACCATGTGTATAAAATTAAACTCTATGTCCATACTGAAGAAATATTTTTTTATTTTGGCCAACACATTTTTTTTTCTATAAAGACTGCAAAAACACAGGCCTCTATCTCCTGTTCCCTACATCCTCACCTTCAGGATTTCAAGAAAGTATTGACTTTTTAAATTCAAATAGGTGCCAATTGCAAAACAGAATATTACCATATCATTACGAGTATTTAATAGCCTTTTATAGCGTATAACCCGAACGGCTAGTAAAACGCGGTGATAAAAAAACACTTTTATAGTAAGGTCTAAAACAATGTTTTAAGACAAAAACATATTTGACAGACAAATCATATATTTTCTTATATTCACGCGTAGAACCTGGCTGGTCGAAATACATTAAACTAGTAATAAATATGGTAACATATTGGCGTTTTTCCAACTTTAAAACTGATAGAAAAGAAGTTAATTTACATGTTAATTTGAAAAGGAAATTTAATTATGCAAAAATATTATTGAAACTATCTCTTTTAAATAATGTTGTGAATTGTGAGCTATGGAAAATATAATACACAAAAACTCTCCTTTTCAAATTACACACTAAATTAAAAATATATTGTACAGTTAGGGCCTATCTAGTTTCTGAATTATATCCCTTTGTACTTTTTCTAAAAATAGCTTAAAATTTTTAGTTAAGGAATATTAAATATTTGTTTTTATTTAAAACGTTCACAATGTTTGTAACGTGTACAAAATCATTCTAAAGAACCGGAAGATAGTTAAGGCAATTAATTGGCCCTTTTCATTTGTTGTGGAAATGCAGAACCATGGGAACAAAGGGTTTCTCCAAGAATGTTTATTGTTTTGCAATTTTCTTTGCGTAAACGGTTTGTTCAAGAAAAAAAGCATGTTGATTATGTTAAACTTTTTATATAAAAACCTCCTCTATCATTTTAAGTGATAAAATATCAATCATTTTGACTTTTTAAATAGAAAACTGCCGGCTGCATAACAAAAAATAAGAAAATGTAACACCTAATAAACATTGATTATCTTAGAAGAGGTGTTGAAAACATTACTAAGAAAATTTCACTAGTTATCAAGACAACTAATATTTCCAAATGTATGATTTTTCCGCAAGACCTGTCCGGTAGCTAGCGCCATTTACGTTTTCGGTGATCCATTTGTTCTTATTAGCGCGGAAGGATACTTTGGTCGGTTGTGAAACCAAGCCATGCCTTTCAGCCTCCCGCTCACCATCCCACAAAATAGGTTTTAGACTTACGCTCTACAGGGCCAAGGGACTTAAGAACAAAAGAAAACAGGAATCTTTATTTTTCTCTAACTGTAACCGAAACCTTTAAAATGTTTGTTTGGAGAGCCGGAACAAGAAATAGAAAATATATATAATGTAACAATACAAGGGTTGTATTGTGCAATCGAAGACCCACTCAACCTGATGTTGCGTCCGATTCATACTACCCACTCCAAGAAACGTCGACATTAATTCAAATCACCTACAATAGTATTCTTCACTATTGTAGCTCCATGCCACTTCAAGCAATATACAAACAATATATTTCAATATAATTCACTATCAACTCTATACAGTGTAAACTGTTCATATACGTACCCTCTGGATTAGCTGGCTTGCACAGCCTAATAACCTGGATGGCTTCAAAACGTACTAAATTGAGGAACGGGGCAACCTTGCCTTGATATATCATCACTCGATGTTTCGACCTGGCTGACATAAATGCATCTGATGGGCGTTTTTCTTGCACACCTGGCGAAAAGAAGACGCGAACATGTCTGCCCTCTGTGGGCGGGTTGGAGCAACAATCACCTGTTCTCTGACGTCAGCAGCCAATCCGTCAAAAACATGTTTTGTCAACAAACCAGAGAAGCGTCTACACGAAGCGGTATGACCAATCAGCGACCTACAAGCAAGATGGCCTACGTGCGGGAGACAGCATGATCCTCCCAAAATGCGACGCCACCCGGCTTAAAATGGACTATCCCTACCATAATACCTACGCAGTTAGCTCACTATATAATATGGATGTTGGGAAGATATTGTTCGACTTTTGAACTCGGCACCGTAGAGGATGGACCTCTGTTATATTTATTAAATGTTAGACCTTTAATTCGGCACCGGCGAGGATGGACCTCTGTTAGATTTATTAAATATTGTACTTTTGAAATCGACGCCATGATGGATGGACTGTGGTTATTATTTTATATTGTCAGGTGACGACTTCTAAAATTCTGGACATTGTAAAGGAAAGTTTAAATACTCTGTTAATCTTTTTTGTTTAAATTATGGAACTTTAACTATTTAATTTAATTTTGTTATAGCCGAGATAGGCTGATATTTATTAAATAGGGGCATTATTTAAATGCGATTTTCTAACTAGAATGTAGCTTCAGTTTCATGTCGCCATTAAGGGCTCGTTTCTTAAAGATGTTAGTAATTTCTCAATGTTTGCTGGTCTAAATTAAGGTAATGTTAATTGAAATATATTTAAAATCATGTATCTTAATTATCAGAACTTTCCTTATTATTTTAGCTTTTGCTGTTGTACATTTAAATTCATTTATTTTCAATTCAATATTTTGTGTAACGTAAATTTGGCCAACTTCTAATGTTCATAAACTTAATATCATTGTTAGACTTTGTTTAGTAGTTGAACGATGCCGATTCAAGTAGTCCCGCGTGAGTTTGCACTAGGTTTGAGATGTTAAACTCTCGTGTATATTTTAACGTAATGTTTGTAGTTAAAATATGTATTGTAGTACTTGAAGGTACGTTCATTTTGTGTAAAATTTAATATTTAAAGTAGATATATTTAAAGTAAAGGTATGTAAAATAATTATATAACTTTACTTTGGAAAGGTTAATGTTTTCGTAATGTCTGTAGATAATCAGACGCCTTTGTAACTATTTAGAAAGGCTCTTCAAGCATTTTATATTTTTCTTGGATAGATATTAATTTACTGTTTATTAGTTGCTTTATTGATATAATGCTAACTTGGTCTAATTGCATTAATCTTCCTTAGCATTAATGTATTCAACTATGTTTTTCTTCGTTCTACTAGATAATTGAAGAGATTAAGGTCACTAAAATTACTGTTTGTTATTTTTGAATAAATTAAATTACTCTTTACATTTAGCTCTAGCTTATTCTATTTTCTCTTTAATATTGTTACGTTAGATGAATCCCTCTTATCCTTGTAGTATTTTTGTTAGTGACCTATTCCTACGAGGTAAAGACCAGAGTAAGGGGGTGCTACAAAAAAAAAAATATATATATATATATATATAATTATGCTCCACGTAAGTGAGGGGGCATTTTTTCATTCTATGATCTTCCTTAATTTAATACTATCTCAACTCTTGTCATCAGAATACTACATTTCAGTCTCGTTTTCTCACTTTATACTATCAGGATATCTTGACAGAGAAACAAGGTACGGTATTTATTTAGTTTGTTATTCACTATCCTGATATAAAAAACAACCAATCTTTTTGAAAGAGCCGTCCTTAGACTCACAGTATACACCGGGATACAGTGCAGAGTTCCCTTTATATTTTAGGGAGAATGAAGTCTGTACTTGGTATGATTTTTTTTTTTTTAGAGGAGAAATCGTGCTGGGCTAACGTTTGATTGGTAGAACCTTCTATAAGGGCCGCGGAGTTGGAAAGCAACCATGAGGTTCAACTCAGAAAGAGCACTCGCTTTTTCGCAGTCAACAAGTACGAAGGTGAAGCAATAACTTCTCGTTTTTTCGCAATTAGCCAACATGGAAGTGAAGTAATCACGCCGATTCGTTTTTTCGCAGTCAATCATTTGAGTGAAATAATTACCCCAACTCGTGTTATCGCAATCAACCAGTGTGGAAGTGAGGAAATTACTCTTTTTTTGCAATCAACCAGTAATCACGCCCATTCGTTTTTTCGCAGTCAGCAGTACGGAATTGAAGTAATCACTCCGACTGGATTTTTTTTTCTAGCAATTATCAACGAGTACGGAAGAGAAGTAATCACGCCGACTCGTTTTATCGCAAACAACCAGTACGGAAGTGAAGTAATCACGCACACTAGTTTTTTCACAAGCATCCAGTACGGAATAGAAGTAATCATGCCGACTCGTTTTATCGCAAACAACCAGTACGGAAGTGAAGTAATCACGCCGACTCGTTTTATCGCAAACAACCAGTACGGAAGTGAAGTAATCACGCACACTAGTTTTTTCACAATCATCCAGTACGGAAGGGAAGAAATCAAGAAAATTGGTTTTTTCGCAGTCAGCAGTATGGAAGTGAATAACGCGCAGTCAACGAGTACGGAAATTAAGTAGTCACGCCAATTCGTTTTTTTTTTCGCAGTCAACCAGTACATATTTCCAAGCTTCTTAGTACCAGTTAGGATTATACGCATATAATAATCACTCTAATGAAGTATGGAGATGGAAATTGAGAGAAAATATAGCGCATTTGCGTGTAAGGCGAGCGGGAAATTGTTTGAGAGAAACCACCCCAGTACATTCAACCAGAATTCTAACCCCGATCTCACCGTCACCGGCAATAGGCTAGGTTTATACTCGTGCATAACGCCTGATAGTGAATAGTGCATAGCACCCAGTGCGTAAGAAGTTGAAACCCATTATTTTTCAATTAGTGTGTTCATAATTGATAAAGTTGATTTTTTTATATATATAGGCACTGCACCTTACTACATGTAGGGCTACACGCTTATGTAATAAATACGCTAATGGTTTTAGGTACTAGGGAGGTTATATTTATAGGAAGTGTACCAGAATTTTCATGGATAGGAAGGGGTAAACCATTTTGAAATAAAAAAAGCCACAGTACACCCGGCCGGATTCGAGCCTTGATATCCCTGCCACCGGCCATCTAGTCTACTGCAAGAGTAGCGCCTTAGACCATGCTGCCACCGAAGAGGGTTATTTGATATAGATTTTGGAAGAAATATATCAGCCTTTTCGTGGAGAAAGAATGAGAAAACTTACTCAAGTACACAAGGCTGGGTTTCGTACCACGATCTCCCAATAGCTAGCAAATTAGATCAGATGAGACTGATGCCTCGGTCTGTGTGGTCTACGAATGAACATTTGGAGTACCTCTAAGAAAAGACTTTTCTTTTAGGTTAACATTTTTAACATTTTTCTATTTTATAGGTATTGATAATATCAAAAGTTAAAGCTGAAGGCTACATGGCTTGACATATGAATGCGTGAAAATAGATCAAGTAATTTATTTTTTAGCTATAAGGTACACCTATGCGTAATAGAATCATCCTAATGGTTTTATTTGTCCAGGGCCGACGCTCCGCCACCATCCACTACCAGCAGGTACCTTCTCCAGAGTCCCAGCCCCCTCACACCCCTATGTCGGCGGGTATCAAGAGTCTTGCCGGCCGAAAGATCGGGGGCGGCGGTGTCATCTGTCGCTCGGCCGTCTCGAGCAGCGCACCACGCCCTTCCCCGCCGCCTCCGCAGCCACCACGTCTCTCCATCATCGATTTCAACCAGCTGACTCGCGGGGGTCTGGACCAGGCGACGGGCCGCGCGAGGGGCCAAGCCCGCGGTCGCGCCAGGGGGGAGGGACGTCCGCGTCCCAGACGGCGGAGAGCTAGGGCTGTGAGCAGTGGTACTGCGTTGGGACTAGGCGACGAACATTGATCGTTCGCTTCCGGACAGCCGCTAGAGCTAAGTTCTGCCATCTACAGCAATGCGAGGTCGTCAATCTTCGATGGTGTGGCTCTGCTCGTGGCGGGAAACAAGGTCTCCGACTCCTAATTTGGCTTGACCCAGGCTAGTCGGTATTTCTGATATCTTTTATTCGCCACTTGTAACCACACCACGAATGGAGAATACACCTAAGCATAGGGTGGATTAAAATAAAGTATGACGGTGAAGTAATTAAATGTACGGTGTGCTCAAAAAAAGAGTTTATACCTAACGAACGATCAAAAATATCAATGTTACAGCCTGTGCCACCTTCTTTCTGTAGGTGGTGTAGAGGCAAGCAGAAAATAAAGAGTTTTAAGGGACTTGTTGTACCCCCAAGCCAAAGAAAAATCCTCCCCCAGTATATATTTGAAAATTTAAAATTCCAGTTGAAGACCATTTCAAATAGATTGTAGTTTATTCTACAAGCTATTTAGAGTGATCCTCCAACATAAAATTTTTGAGACTTGGATGCCTCTGGAAGCTATTTGGAGTAGTCCTTGCATATACATTTTTTTGAAAATTAGATTCTTTTATAAGCTATTTGGAATTTGATACAAGGTCATCTTTCAGATTCATATTCGAGAATATCAGAGGGAAGTGAGTTAAATATAGAGGAAAGGAAAATGTATCCCTGGTTTCAATGACATGGCACAGAGTGGTTATTTTTTTTTTTTTTGCCTTAAATTAACTCAACCCCTTTAACAGTTAACCTAAGTTTCAAAACTATAATTGGTGGAATCTGAAAACATTGATTGGACACATTTAAAAAATATTTTATATAGCATGTATTAAAAAAAATATTATGACTCCACATGATCTTTTTTTCTTAGAGCTCTGACGAAACACGATGAAAGTAAAGCATTATTTTCCATTGCTGAACAAACTTTATAGCAATTATTATGGATTTCCAACTAAGCTATTATATTTGTTAATTTAAAGGATATAGTATCTAGATGCAGCTATAAATGTAGCTAACAAATAAAATAGCTTGCTATTTAATCCATTCACGCATTCGTTCAATTATATTTGTACTATTGGCAGCAAAATGCCAACTATTGAGTCAATGGTGGCTGCATCGCCCGATACCGTGTGATCTTAATTGTTCACACATTTGTTAACAATAAATTATGAATGTCCACCACAGACTTTACCTTAAAATATGAGTGGAGAGACCCTAGACACCGGACAACTCCTGGATAACTCAGTGGTTAGAGCATTGGCTTACTAAGCCAAAGATCCCGGGTTCGATTCCCATGTCCAGGTGTCATTTTTTATATGTTTTTTTTTAATTTGGTAAAATGTTTAAACCTACCTTAATTGCCCTATTTTTCTAATAACTACAGAAAACCACACAATGAAGTGATGCCTGGTTTGAGCTTTATTAACAATTTAGAAGCATTTTCTGGAATTGGTACAGGCTCTATAAAGTGATAAAACTGTATAAATAGTTTCATTCTCAAGTGTTGGAAATATTTAATTAAAATAGAAAATAGTTACAATATTTAGATATTTAATTTTTAGAGTTATTTTATTAAACATTTTATTTTTAATAATAATGCATCTCCCGAGTTTCATTGTGCCCTTTAAACTGCAAATAGAAATGATAGACTTAAATAATAATAAAACTATATAATTTTATGTATGTTAAAGTGTTTCTAAGAACATATATTAAAATGGATTATTAAACAATAAAACACTATTAAAAAAATTGGCTTTATAATTGTTTTATAGAAATGTTTATTCACAAAAATGCAGGATTTTCTTGACACAGTACCATAACCTTTGATGGAAAGTAGGGTACACGAGGGTTTGAGTAGGATTGGTGGTGAAGATGGAGGATGTATGAAGTTTGAATGATGGTGTTGAAGGAGGGGAGTGACCCAGCAAAATATTTTGAGCTCTGGAGAGTTTTAATACCAATTAAGGTCTGGAGGATAAATTTTGTCATTTTGGTCAATATTATTGAATTAGAAACATATAGTTTAAAATTAATAATAATAATCAAATTATGAATAGAAAATTCTTCAAACTGTAATTTAATTTTGATTTTTTTGGGGGGGGTTAAATTCTCAATGTGTTTTATAAACATAAAGCGTAATAGTGTTTGGTTTAGTTTAATTCTGTAAGATTCTTAAGAGCTACATTTATGGCAAAAAATAATTATATTAATTACAAACTCTTTAGAATTTTTTTAAATTAAAATATAAATTTTATTATATATAAAAAGTAAAAGTTTCTTGGTTTAAGGCATATAAAGGGATATATGCTAGTTATCTTCATAGTCCTTAATGTAGGCGTTTCATGCATATGAAGACTGGTCTATTGTTGACATTCAACAAAAATAAAATGGGGCAGGATTGTTCCATTCTAATGATGTCATCGCCAAGGAAGGGGGGATTGCAACATTCTGGTGAGGTCATCTAGTGTCAATGAACTCAGGGAGGGGAGGGCCCACCATATGGCCGGTCACAACCCCTTTTGAGGCCATGACCAGTAACAATGAGCTCACAGTTTTTTATTTAAATTTATTATTAATATAATACATTAAACATTATTATTATTATTATTATTATTAGCACCGCGCCTTACTACCCGTTCGGGTTATACGCACTTACGCTAATGTGTAATGGTAGGGTGAGTGTGAGATGAAATAGAGGATCTACAGTTTAACTTGGAATCCAAACCACGGTGGAGGCCTGGCATTCCACACATTCACAAGTTGTGATTAATACACGTCTTGTCAGAGGTGTAGGAAGGGTTTGGTAAGCAGATAAATCTGTGCCGGGACCAAGGATTGAACCCCGCACCCCAGCACAAAAGTCTGACACCTTACCCCTAGACCACCAGGTCACTAAATATGTTAAACCTCTATATATATTTATGTACTGTTTACTAATTCATTCAATCCCTGGTCGATACATTCACGATTGTCACACAAAATAAGAAAACTTTAGCATAGATAACACAGCACAAATGATGGAAAAACTTTAATTATCTACAAAATTATATACTTACACAGAACATGTGACACATTTCGTCTGAATACACCAACAAAATTTGCCAATTTAAACACACAGGTCTCAACTCCACAGGTGTACAAGTCCGACCATTAGTCTGTCCATTCCTTCTCTGCTGCTTGCACAGCTGTTGTCGGTGTTTTTATGCCTTATATCCTGTGATGCTGGCCGTGCAACAGATCTTTTTCATTAATTATTGTCAAATAACAACTGCAAATTTCAGGAAAATTTAGCAATGGACTTACACAAGCCTGATACAGCTCACCACTGGCCATGACCTAGACAGTATACACCTTCCAGCTCTTTATTTAAAGAGTTAACAATTACCTCTTATCATCTAAAGTATACATGGTTGTTCCGAACTTTTAATACAGCTTTAGTGGTAAGCTAGTGAGAAAAATTAAGTGTGTGACATCATCCCAAAACCTACTTTAAATTGTTTATCACCCTTACAACGATTCAAAAACGCATATATGATAATTAATCTAATGGGAGAGGGGTGAGGAAGGAAGTATTTTAGGAATTACTACCCTCATTTGTGTGGAAGGAAGGAGTGTGGGAAACCATTTAAGAAAACCACCCTCAGTTAATCCCATTAGGATTAAAACACCAATCTTCCTGTCTAACTTGAATGATTCCATAGATCATTCGGCAAGTTAAGTGGGTGATTGTTATTAAATCAAGCTACTCACACTCTAATTTATTACATTATACATAATAATGGCAGAATTTATTACATTTATATTATATTGTTTCATTAGTTTTTCATTTATAAGCCACCCCAATCCTTTTGTATTTACACAAATACTTTTTTTTTCAAATGAAGTAATAAATTCAATACATACATAAAACTGTCCCCCAACAGTAGAAACGTTAGTCCAAAACAAACCTATCTGTTGAAATAAATACAACACACTATTTGATGATCATATAACATTATTATTTCTTTGTTTTATAAAACTTGAGCTTCATAAAATAGATTTTTTGAAAATTGTCTGTATTTATCACATTTCATCCTAGTTTTTATTATTATTATTTAGCAATGCGTCTTACTACCCGTTCGGGTTATACGCTTTAAGTACTAATTACGCTAATCGATTAGGAATTAGGAAGGTTGAATTAGAGGAAGTGAACCCGCATTTGCGTGTAGGGAGAGTGGAAAACCATTTAGGAAAAACAACCACAAGTTCACCCGACCAAGATTCGAACCTCGATCTCCCCGTCCTCAGCAGTCGAGCTTAACACAACTAGCGCATTAGCCAACTATGCCAACGAGGCGGGTTTCATCCTAGTTAATCTATTTTGTACTCTTCCATATGTAAAACATGTTTCATAAAGTTTTTTTTGAGGGTGGCTCTGATGTTAAGTTGCAGAGGTGCTTTCTGATTGTTTTCTTCGTAGTTTTTTGAAATTGAGCTCAAACACTTTTAAATCCATAGGTAGCAAAATAAAATATAGTACTTATGTTGCATTGTGTAGCAATTTACTGGATGCACTTTATGAATAGAGGAATATATAGGGACTTCAGACCCCAGTAATCCTTCGGGTAAAAGTCAAACAGAAAAAGCTTTAAGTGTTGTACTTTGTATAACAGAGTGACCATTGGAGGGTTAACCAAGTTTTGAAAGCAAATTCCAGGATTGAAATTTCCTACAAGACAAACATCACTTTGAAAGAACAGAGGAAGATAGATGCATTTTACTAAACTGACCAAGCCACAGGCTATAAAGTTCATGATGATGATGATGATGATGATTTTAACATTTCTGCTACTAAACTTGATTCATGACACAAACAAATGTGCAGTTTCCTAGGATTTGCAGTATTACAATAATTTTAAATGGAAACAGTCACCTGTAAGCACATATGACTTATTTTCCTAAACAAATTAATAATATCATAAATACAGGAGTAAACATGCAAATATATTGTTATTACAAGATCAGAGTAGATTATTTTCTTGTTGCAGCTGATAAATACAATAATACATTTTAAATTTATCTTAGTCTTCCATTGTCCCTTTAAATTTGCTCAAACACAAAAATCAATTTTAATTACAAAATAATTATAGCCTTGTGTATTATCTGAATATAAATTAAGGTTATCATTATTATTATTAGGTGTTCTGTCTTATGAGAGGGCCATTCCTTTTTTCAGTGAACTTAGACTAACTTAGACTAATCCTGTCTATTGCACCAAATGATGCATCAAGAGCACAGAGAAAGTCTTTTAAAATCCCTTGACTTCATCCCTGCTTTAAAGTTGACATAGTAGGTCAAAGGTATAGCTTTACATTTTTGAATCACCCAGGTTTCATGGACTTTCTAATAACGATGGGCACTCCTTTGTCTTAGACATCGCTGATTGTGCAAAGTAGTACCACCAGTCGCTCCTATGTACTTTTTCCTCCATGGCAGATCTCTCCTTTCAATACCACATTTGGTCTGGCAAGCAACTGAAAATAAAAACCGCCTGTTTCAACTTCATTATAGATGTCCCAAGCCTTGTACCCTTCCAGAAGTCTTATAAGCCTCTTAAACCAGAGGTTAATGGCATTGGTGTCCAGCCAATTTCCTAAATCCCAGGCCATGGCATTGCTTGAAGCGGAAGATCCAACCGTTTAAAGCTAAAAAGTTTTCAGTCCCCATTGTTGCAGCTATTTGAGGGATTTCTCCAGCAGAATGCTCCTATCCACAAGAATGCCTGATGGCACCAAATAAAGAGGATATTTTCCAGTTCACTGTAGGTCGACACTGCCTGTCTTCTCTTCTTTGCTGATGTACCTGATCCGCCTGCGCTCTCAACTCCTTTTTCTTCGCAATAATCATATTTCGGGTTGATGGTGTCAGGTCTAGTCGCTTGGCTACATCAAATATTTTTTATCGTAGTATACAAACTTCACAAGTTTTACTGAATATTTCTTGCACCCCCTAAAAATATTTTTTAATTAAGCTTATTTTTTCTAGGGGATTTAATTTAAATAAATGGTTGTGTATCATTTTTAACATACTTTTTTTAATATTTAAATTTTAGATCAATTCACTCACTAGGGATAAAATGATTTAGAGATATGTTTTTCTTTTGAAGCTCACTGGCCATTCTACTACACACATGAATTATGCCAATATGTTAGGGTGAGTAAGTTAGAATTTTAGAGAAAATGTAAATGCTTTTGAGTAAAGGTAGAGGTGAAAACCATTTAATAAAGATCACTCGCAGTACACCTAACCAAAAATCAAAAACTGATCCACCCATTCCTTTATTTGCTTAATACCAGCAAATAAATAACTCTATCGTTTTAAAAATGAAACTATTGGCCTTAGCTCTTATTTTTCATAAGAGTTAAGGGTTTCAAAAGTAAGGTTTGTATCATCATTATTCCAGATTGAACATGAACCCGGGTTAGACTTCCTGTCCCTAAACTCATATCTATTTTTTACAATTAATTAGTCTAGAGACTGGTTGAAGAAATAAAACTGTTTGCTGGCAGGTATAGGGACTGAGGCAACCTTGTATTCTAACAACCTTGATTCAGAGTGACTATCTAAGAGTGAGAGAATTTAGGAGGGTTGATTGACTAACTTTTGAAAATAAAGGTATCCCAACATATCATATGGTGCAAATCTAGAATGCCAAAATGAAATTCGCAAATTATATATATGTTACAAACACACACATATCTTTAATAAATATTATATTTTGGCTTCTTAATCGTCCACTATATGGCACAGACTCATGCACATACATATATGAACACATACAAATAATAACATTTATACATACTACACACACACACACCTTTGACAGTGGTTAACTATATATAACTACTACTCAATTATTTTAACATTGAATGTGGAAAGATTGTTTGTTAAAAGCAAAAGAAGACTAGGATAGGAAGGAACCAGAATATAGCAGCACACATATACAAAATATAAAGAATTATTAACACATAAGATATTATATAAAATATGTAATAATCTAATTAAATTATTTAGGATTTATTTATCATAAGTACAAAAATATAAATATACACTGTACATTTAACATTTAAAATACATTTTTTGCTATGCACTCTCAACATTTTGAGCAACACTCAATGAACTTAACATTTATTTATCTCATAGTTTGAGAATATATACCATGAACACTAAACTTTTTTTAAACAAAATTCTGGACAAAGATAAGATAAACAAGACATTTTAAAAACTGTCCATTGTTTCTTTATTTATTTAAAATGATTAATGAGATAGAAGTTAAGTCAACAGAGTAAATACCATAAAAGTTAGTTTTAATAGATAGGTCGCCATGCATTCATAGTACAACATATATGAGGGGAAATATGGTATTTTATAGACCAGAAAATGGTAAGCTCTGTTTATGAATTTAAAACATCAGTTTTATAAATTCAAGGGCACATTTTATATTACCATATGAAAATTTAAAGAAATATTTTACTGCTGTGAAGAAGATGGCAACCCTCTTTTATCAATAGTTAAAAATATAGTATCTATAAAATAACAAAATATATCTTTTATAATAAGTAACTATTGAAACATTCACTAACTCTCTTATATTCATTATTAAACAAAAATTAGTACCTTAGGATTCTTTTGATCCTATGATATATAAAGGCACCAAATATTTGTCAGACACTTTGGAATATAGCTATAGTCCAAACACAAGCTTTAAATGAAATTTTTAATAGTTTTCACCAGTAAAAATTTTGTCAACTTGAATCAAGTAAGGACTCTTCAAAGGTAGGAAATATTGTCTTTCTTCATCTACTGCATCACACTAAAACCAAATAAACAGTCTGTGTAAAATACACAGGCTATTAGTAGAAAGGAATGTTACTTAATTACTTTATTGTATTAGGAAATTGAAATTCATTGCTACACTTACAAAAGTACACCACCACCTATCCCTATATTGAGATAATTATAACCAGTCAATTTTATTACACTCTTATTTATTTAATGAACATTAAACGCCATATATAAAATAACATTTTATCATAGGGGAACTTTTAGATTTCCTTAGAAAAATAATAGAAGTTAGTGCACGATTTGATCCATATTTGTCCTGCAAAATCGAGGCACAAAAACCTAGTAAAGGAGGTTTATATTTGTTATGTTAATTTGAGTCAAATTGTGTGTTGCTAAGTGTTCCCAAGTTTTCCAATATAAACAAAGTTCTTAGTAATGTTTAGTGTTTAAAGTATTGTATTGCATTTGTTAATGATAGATATACCTATTATGTGCACCACACTTTAAAATAAAAAACAGTTAAGTTAAAACGATATATGAATTAAGTGGAAAAAGTATCCAAGTTTGCCACACAAAATATGTGCCGAGCTAATGGTTATTAGCTCACAGAATTATTTGACTTTTCCACCTCTCAAGAGATCGTCTCTATTTCATGAACTACCCTACTGATTGGTCTCTCCTTAACCTAAATGTCTATACGAGTGTGTTTTGAGGTAATCGCCTATAAGCTTAATTTCGTTGAAATGCAGTAATCAACCATATCAAGAAACTGTAATGTTGGGGCTTCACTTGTTTCGTATTGCCTCTTACTCTCTGCTCTCACTGCGCATGCGCTTACCCTCCCCTTTGATGACCGCTCTGGGCTGGACTGCGCTGTTGCTGTAAGACTGATTGGCTGACAACGGTTCTCCCCTTCCTTTTTCCTTTTCAGTCTTGAAGTTGATTTAATATACCACTCAAGCAGAAAAGACACAGAACTTGTATGAATTTACGACCAATCTAATCTCTAACTGTACCTTCTCTACTGTAGCAGTTAATCTGAGTAGGCCCTGGCTGGAATAGAGTCCGGGGGAGTCAACACAGGGGCTACCCTTAGGTAGCATCCCGCCTCACCTGGATCACCAACACCACCATAATCGATCGCTGGTGCATTAGAAGTGTGCCACCTGCTCTACCCTTGAGGCTACAATAACGCTGCGCTGTCACAGTTGATTTATACGTTTGAGTTGGGTTTCACATGGAATGTTTGCTATCCGGACTGGCCAATTCCTGTCTACATATGGTTTGTACTGTTGCTCGCCGAGTTGTGTATCTTTTGCTATGTAATTCTAAAAGTATAGTGACGAGTAATGAGAAGGTTATTAAGCATAGGCTCAACTTATTTGGGAGTCGTGAAGAGCTCATTTCTTTCTAAGTCAATCCCCTGGTAAATTGATATATTTAGTATTGAACTAATTAGGCTGATATTACAAGAGTTGTCACAAGAGTCAACTAGGGCATGATAGTTCAATGAGCAGATATAGTTTCTTGCCGATATGTACTAATTGTGTTGTTTATCGTGCTAAGCGGATTATCCACATGAGTTTTAGTTATGTTAGAATTATGTTTATATATACAGCCATCACTATGGCTATGTGGCTAATTAACGTTAGATTGGTTGCTTGGCAATGTTGTTTGAATAGCCAAGAAGGGAACGTCTTGAGTCACTAGTGGGGAGTGCTAGATGTGTTTTGATGACCTAATTAGGTCTCTTGGCCCTGGCTGAGTATCTAATATTGTGTTATTATGCGATCCTGTATTTTACTTCCTATTATAGGCTCTGCCCTCGGGCAGCCTTTATATCGTTATTGCAAGTTTATTTGTAGCTGTGTAGGTGGCCTCCTTATGCTGTACACTCGTTGTACTTGGACTAGTTGGGTATACCTTGTAGACAAGCTTTGTTCGAGAGTGTGGCCACTGTAGCTCTAGGTTGTAACTATTTTGCCCTAACTGGGGCTAATTATCCCCATATAATAGGGACTAGGTTAGCGCCTCCTCATTGTGACTATGACGTTAACTCACTAATAGTCGCCTTAGATAGAGCCTTTAATTGCTTAGTCGCTAGATTCCTAAGTAGCTAGATTTCTTAAGAACCTGAGTGAGCACAAGCTGTTGGGATAATGGTCATGTTCTTTGAGGTACAGACATTAAATCGAGCGAACTCTTTCTCGAGGTCAGTTCAAGGGATTTCTTTAATGTTCATAATTATTGACCCGCCACTGTCCAATTTTGTAGTGGGCGAGTTGTAGGGATTGTCTTCTCGGGATACTTTATGATTCTGGATATTGATCCCAAACAGTAATTTGCTTTAGTTAACCCCTATTGGCTCATTGACCTTTACTAAAAAGGCTCATTATACTGTACGTTTTGTTTTCAGTTTGTTACGTATTTCCTTATCTACTTTTTGTGATACTACACTCTACAATCACATATTTATTACAGAAGACAACGGAAACCAAATGAACAATCCTTAATGTCACATACTGTACTCTGTTATATGTCTCATTATTAAAACTATGTATGATTTGTATTTCTTTCTTTATGTGTGTGTTACCTTTTCTAAACCTTTAAGGAGGGTACAAATATAATAGAAAAATTCAATAAAAATTGGTACGCACATAGTGCTTCTTTGTAAATCATTAATACATACCTTTTTGTTCATATATTCAATATATTTTCTCCTTGAGGTGGGTGCTTAGAAAATAAAGGCATACAAACACAATAAGTTACTCTTGTTAAACTGACATACTAATACAACATACAATATTAAAAACACAATTTTATATTTAATGAGAGTGAGGTTAAATATTTAGCCTTCATGTGATGCAAAATAAAACTCCCTAAAGTATAGTCTTGGACACTAATAGCCTCATGTGCTAATTTGTTAAAAATAATTACGCTAATGATATAAAGGTTTACTTGTGTTTTTTTTATTTTTTTACGAATGTGAAAATATTAACACAAAAAATTTAACCAGACGAATCAAATAATTACAACATTTTGATACCAAAATTAGAGAAAATGGGATTAAAACTTACTAACAAAGTTTAATAGCTGGTGCAACATTATAGCTAAAAAAAATGTGAAATTTATATAAAAATATTATGAATGATATGCAGAAAAAGGCCTAATGTAGTTTAAGAACTAGTGTAGGATTATAGGTGAGATTTTCCTGTTAGAAGAAGTATGTGGTCATTTGACCAAGAAATCAAATCAGTGTGTGCAAGTGGATCTTTAGTGGTGAGTTAGGGGTAGATAGGCATCAACTAAGATTAAAGTTCATCGCATTGATTTTAGATTCCTCATTTATATATATTGACCAATAAAATATGTAAATATTGACTATTGAGTCTAAGATTATAGAGATAGAGGATTGCTGTACAAACATTCCCCCTAAGGTGTTAAAGGAAAAAGATCAAACTTTTGAGAGACTTACTTATTTACTTACGCCATGGCATTAGAGAATTATTGCGTTAAAACTTGAGTAGTATCTCAATACAACTTAAGCTCACAAAATTGTAATAATATATTTGCCAATATCTCAAAGTTGTGAAGATATGGAAATTTCTGGTTCTGTAAAGTATGTTAAAAGTGATTTTTATGGGAAAATTAAAACAGCTATTTTATTTATAATCTTAATCAAAGCCTAGATACAAATTTTAATCAAAATCGTTAGAGCTGAATTTGAGAAAAAGCTATCTTTTCTCTTTTCGCCCTTTACTAAACTACTCTTTATTTTAGAGTTAAACAGACACATAGACATACAACACTGCAAAATACACTTTTTAGGGTTCAAGGAGTCATGAAAAGACGACATCCATCAACCTCTTGGGTTGGTTTTTTTTTTACGGTCATAATACTTTACCTTTAGTGTTACCCTATGAAAACACTAGATACCAAGTTTTAGCCAAATCAGTAAAATAGTTTAGGCTCTACTCTGAGGTATAGACAGACATTTTCGGATTCAGGGTGTCGTGAAACGTCGAAATTCATCAAAATCTCGCATTTCATTTTTTTTTACGATCACAATATTTTCTCTACCTGTAAGCTAGTGAGAAAGTAAAAAATAGAGAAAGACACAGTGAAAAAGTAAAAAAAAAGAGAAAGACAAAGAGCGAGAAAGATAAGGAAGATGAATAAGGCCTCTCACCCAGGGAGCTACTCAATTGTGATCTGAATTTGCTTCAGTTCTTTTACCTGCCTCAATCAACATAGAACCAACAGCTTTACTTCCCCTCTAAGTTGTGCAATGGATTTATATCGTTCAAGAAAAATACATCAGCCCCAGCTGAGTTTGAACCCATAAACCTCAGGTCCTGAGGCGAGCATTTTACCCCAATACCAATGAGGTTGGCTTGACCAATAAAACTTTTGTTTGTATACATATATTTGCTAAATATTAGTAAGTAAAATTAGTATACACTTACATAGTCTGTTAATAAAGTGGTATTTTGTTTAGTTGGCTTTATATCCAATGATCCTTCCTTTATTTCCCAAAGTTTTGAGCGGAAACGAGAATCAATTGGTAATATATGTCCCTCTGTTGTGAACAAAAACTTGCCAAAGTGTTTATTAACATAGTTGTCCTTGTCAAAAAGCTGTAATATAAAATAAGTTGAATTAAAATACATATTTTGAATACTAAATATTTAAAAGTAATTACAAGTAATAAATAATAATGAAACATACTTGATTTAAATACTGCATATATATTATTGGTAATTTATTGTAATCTTTTACTAACATAAGGTATATTTAAATGAATTCTAAAATTAACTTTAATTTTGAATCAACAAATAATATTATAATCCGACACCTTGGATCAGTCGGTAAATGTCTGTGTCTCTCTACTGAGTTAAGGATCCCAGGTTCAATTCCTGGCATGGCTGAAAAATGTATCATTGGTGAAATGTGGGTTTACCCTTTAATAGTGATGAATTAATGTCTGGGGACTATATGTTATGTCTGTTCTAGATTTCAGTTAGATTATATGACATATGAAGTTACGACAGGCCTAGCAAGCTGGCAGTGAAAAAATTTATGGCTTGAATTTTTTTTAAAACTGACCAAGGCCACAGGTTTGAAACAGTACTGGATGTAAATATTATTAGAGTTTGTTGGATCTCCAGAAAAATTCTTAAAAATTAATACATCAATTGTATCATGTCTAGAAAAATGCATATTTCAAAAACATTACAGAATAATAACTAAATATTAGTGGTGGTGGGCAGCAATAAGAACAGGTGATCACAATACTTAGTGAAATAAAATAGCAAGAAGAAATTAAAGTATAGTAATAGATTTCTATTTATTTATTCATTATTTAAATGACCAGATGAATGTAATAAATGTGCACGATATGTGACTTTTTTTTAGATTTAAAACTATATTTTGGTTGGAGAGTTTAAAATTAATACTGTAAAACTTTAAATCTAGTTAAAATGTGTATGTATCAAAGGTGAATTCTCCATGTATGCTTAAAAATATTAGAGTAAAAAGTAGTTTTTACAATCCTAGTAATATTGTTTTATTTACCTCAAGCGCACTTCAAAGCAATTGGTAGCATCGCACCTGACTTTTAAGTTACCCGCAGTGATGCATGCTGTGGTCTATAAGCTACCAGGCTCTAGACTAGAGGGGCGATGATGCTCAGGCGTGCCTTCCTCCCTTTCCCTCCCCAGCCCATTTTTACAGCTGGCCTTGCATGCGGACTAGAAAACGCCACACATAGCCGCCAGCCAACAAAGCCGGGCTTACAGTTATTTTGCGAATCTGGCATGCATTTCATTTACTTTGTTTTAGTAGGATTTTATTTAAGTGTGTGTGCTATTTAATACCTATTTTGTATATAAATGAACTGTATAGCTGAGAGAATCAGAACTTAAAACATGTGCCCAAGTTGTATAGTATATTTTTAATTTTATCTATGCCTTTTATTTTACCATAATGATTTTATTTAATATTTTCATATAGTGTATATGCTATAAGCTTTTAATTGATTTGTTCATCCAACCATTTGTAATTAAAATTTATAGTGGTATAGAGTTAATTTAGAAGCGTGAGATATGCCTATTGAGAGAGTTGTGTTATCATTGTATTAGAGAGAGTGAAACCTTCATATTTCAAGCGTTTTCCAACCTTCTTACCCTGCGATAATAAAGTGGCTACTTTCAAAATTTAACTACAAAACATACATAAATTTCATATTTTTATATAGGAAATTTCAAAATTTCATGGAGGAGAAACACCCAGACCCCTAATTAATTAATCCCCCCTGGATTTTGAGGTTAGAATTCGCAAATGGTATGCATCCTTTATGTAATTGATTTTGACAAAATTATTCCAATTGAAACCATTTAAAATTAGCTTAGCCGAATGAACAATTTTTTTTACACATAAGTTTTATATAACCCCAAATTTTTCTAAATGAACAAATTTAAAAAATCTCAGTTAATTTTATTTTAAGTTTGTTATGAAATGTAATTATTTTAAATTATTAAATTATAGTTTCAATTTTTTTATCACTACATTTCAAAACTCTTATTTATTCTAAATTGATGCATATTTTAATAATATTCTTATTGAATTTAACCCAATTTTATTTAATGGTAACATTTAAGAAATTAACTAAGACCTGTCTTTGCCTGATATATTTCTTTATTAGCGGGGATATCAATATGCCACCAGGCATCCTCCTCCCTCCACTCCCCTCCCCCCCCCTCCACCCCCCCCCTCCAAGTTACACAAACTTTTGATTCACGTGAAAACATTTAAAGTCGCACTATGATGGAAATTTTCTACTCGGCAAGCATGTGTGATTAGCTGGATTAGTATAGCGCTACACAAAAAGCAAGCTATGGATGGGGAAGAGTGAGGCACAAAGGAAGTGGATAGTGTCTCTTTTCTTCCCCTCCTTATCCACTTTGTGAAGAGTCCGAAACAATGCCAAACACTTTCACACATCAAACAGTATACAATTATTGCCTCTAATTAGATATGTGAAGATTGTTACTAAACTCACATATCATGGTGGCAAGTCGAACCAAAATGTAAAATAAGTTTGTTTTTTATTCTCTATATTAGATAAATAAGTCAAAAAGGTACTATCTGAGTAATTCATTCATTTTCCTTATACACTAAAAGAGCATCAAAATGTCATCATATTAAGGGAAGGCTAGAACCATGTCCCTGATCACCCACTTCATCTAAGAACATCAATAGAATCACTAATATGATGAATGAAAGCATTTGTTTCTACAAATGGGAATTTACATCTACAATGCCAGTTTATTCCCACTTCAGGTTTTATTTTAAACCTTAAGGGTATTTAATGCTTCAATAACAGTGTAGCAAAAAGTACTCCAGTTTAGTTATATAATTATTGATGCTCTGTTCTATTGAAGAGCATAGTTTATATTTTTTCTGAAAAGTATAAACATTTGATAAAATTATTACAAAAGATAATAAAATTAATAGCTTGTACAGTACTTCTAAATATATCTATGCTTTTCAAGGAAAATTAGCATAGTGGACTGAATAATAAATTCAAGAAGTTAATTTATTCATAGCATCAACAATGCTGGATCAAAAAAGTAAACGCAAAAGTAAATTCATAAGTGTGTTAGTAAAGTCTGTTCACTATATCTTTTTACCTGAATGAGAGTTGAAAAATATGTTTACGTTTTGGGTTGCCAACACTTGTAAAAGATCACTTTTTTGTTATAAATCATTATTTTTTAAATTATATTTTATATTTTACATTTAAAATAAAGTAAGCCTCTCTCACATTATTTCATTACTTTTAATAATTCCTTTTTATCCTATCCAAAACAATATTTTAAATATAATTAAAAGTACTTATTCGTTTTGGAATGTTATCGATGATATATAATAAATATAGTGCATACATTAATATGTTTTAATAAAGGCATTATATTTACTTAGAAAAGAAAAAATACTTGTAGTTGTTTTATATATAATAAATTATTTTATTATTATTTTGTCATATTTCAAAATATTTAACTGAATAAAATATTTTTATCAACTACGTGGGTTCACCATATTAAAGAACCTGTTTGCGTCATAACTAATCACATGGTTAAAGTTCATCAGTCGCCATTTTTAAGCTATACTTATTAGAGATTTTGTGTAAGTGCTGTGAATAATAATTTTTTTAAGTGGAATAAAACAATAAATAAGCTTTGTGCCCAACCTCAAATAAATATAAATAATATTGGCCTAGATTACTGTGGTTAACTATCTCATTCATTTATTACCATCAGTTTTCGTTGCAGTTTTTATTGGAGTGTAGTGATGAGAATGTTCAATATACTTACTAAGTACAAATACTTGCATGTTTCACTCAAGAAGAAACTCTCCATTCTATCTTCTAAACTTTTGTCCAAAACACTATGAACGGTTGCATATCCACATTTTACTTTAGTGAAGTTATTCAAACTTTGTAATATATCCATTCCCACATGGAGGTAGAAAGGATTTTTTGTTGCCTATGTAAAATAAACATAAACAATGGTAAGAAAATAATAGGTTCTGCAGATAGTTTTATAATATCACTTAATTTAATATAGAT
The DNA here is from genome assembly GCA_901482245.1 of Timema douglasi. NCBI lineage: Eukaryota > Metazoa > Arthropoda > Insecta > Phasmatodea > Timematidae > Timema > Timema douglasi. The sequence goes on from CABEEJ010000353.1 coordinate 230,374, forward strand.
TATTGTATTTAGAAAAAATAAAACTCAATTTTAAGTTAATTTAAGTTGGACAAGTTGTATTAGAATGACATGAAAAAACAATAAATATGTACTATAAACATTATATATATACAATAGTTAAGATATTTGTAAAAGATTTGGTAATATTAATTACAAGTTATGTTTCGATTTGATTAAGAATGTGTTAGAAGTTATAACAACCATCTAAAAATTATATACATTTTAAAATAATATACATTGAGTCATAACTACACTTAAAGCTAGGTTGTAAACTCAAAGGATGACCATGCATATATCGAATATTAATATATTATTCTTGAGAATTGATAGAAATATGTTATTAAATTTGAAAAATAAAAATAGTATTTATTTCTTAGCTGTAGTTCCTTGTTCCTTGATTACTGGCTGCAAATGCTGCAGTTATTTTGACAACATGTACCTATTCTGGTTATACACCTATGCACTGATGAAGTGTTCCTGCATTTGCGTTGAGGAAAAGTGGAAAGAGATTTAAGGAAAACATTCCTCAGTACACCTGACCGGGCATCAAATCAAGATCTTATTATTGGCAGTCTAGTCTAATGTCAGAGAACTACCTCAGACCATGAGAATATGCCGAAGTGGGTTATACCATGCTACCATTACAATGTTTTTTATTTGCTTTTTTGGACATAAAAGGGAGGAGGGGATTTTAGTTTAACGGGTTAGTGGTCAGTGTTAAGGCGCCTACTTTTTTCTCCTGAAACCTGCTCTCTCTTATCCAAGAACATTTTAGTGGCGAGCTAAAGCGTTTAAAGAAAAGAACTGAAATTTTCAAAAAGCTGAAAATTTTAGCAAAAATTGTTTAAGAAATCAAATAAATGTTGAGAAATAGAAGTGAAATTGGGAGGAGACTGAGAAATGGAAATGAGTGTGAGCAACCTGCTCTGAATGTTGCCTATTTTATATTATCATTGACTAAAAATAGTAATTGTAAAGAGCGACATTTGATACTTAAGTTTCAAAACATACCTGATAGAGAAGATATGTTGATTCTACTAGTTCTGGTCGAAGGGGATAGAAAGTAACATCAGCAAATAAACTTTGCCAGTTCCAGCGCTCAGGAAGAACTCCAAAATGTTTCCAGAGAGAATAATATAAAGCATGTGAACAGATAGCTTCTTCAATATCTCCATACAATACCTATGTTTAGAGAAAATAGAAAGTTATTAAATATTTTTGATTGAGAAAATTATCACAAAACTATATATTTATAAAGCATTTTAAATTCTGTTTTTCACTAATGAAGACAAACAAAAAATTATTACCATAAAGATGATTTTTTTTGTTTTAATTTCATTAGTTTATTCCACGTGCATGTAGGTATAAATGAGTACTAAAATTAGATATGGTGTATTCATTGGAAATAAGAACTCAATAAAAACACTTGATTGATAAATTTAATGAGTTTGTTAGAATTATTTGAATTAAATTGTGTATAAATTTTAAAATTGACATAAAAATATGGGAATTTATTAAATGTTGAATAAAGTGGCCAAATGTCTTTGTGTAAGGACATTAAATCTTCAGTTTTGGGTGAGTAATGTTAACACTCCCTGAGGCTAACCATTTATAGATATGTTAACTGGTTATGGGTTAATAAGGTATAGTTTAGAGCAGCGGTTCCCAAAGTGTGCTCCGCGGAGCACTTGGTGCTCCACGAAACATCTCCAAGTTCTCCGCGGAGAGATTGTAAATAAAAATAAAATAAATGTGACAAGATCTCAAAATTGTTTATTTGTGCGGTCATGAACTGTTTTTTAGATAAGTATTGTGTAGAAATAATTTAGCTCCTGCAGCGTGCCGTAAAGCAGTGTAAATAGCAAGTATTATGGATCCAAAGTGCATTGTCATGCGGCACCTCAGTCAGTATTACCCACCCGCACCTTCTCGGAACCACACAAAACATTGAGAAAATCCGTGAAGCACACAGACTTCACGTGGCGAAACCAGACAGATAGGCTCAATGAGAGCCTCACCGTACTTAAAGATCCGATTGTTAGCTTTGACACTTTTACAGAATTTTCTGGAAAGTCTTTATTGTATATTAAAAACTCTTTGTTTCTTCGCTCCTTCATTCTGTTGCAGTTCATTCGATGTTTAGTCGAGAGTCGAAATGAGTCAAATTGCAGTGCGGTGTTATTTTTTCACGAGTGCTTTTGTTGTGTGATTTTTTTTTAAATAATTACGTTAATAACTTTAATGGATCTTCCCTCTTGAGGACGAAACACCTGCCTATTACAGGTTTTTTGGAGCACCTACGTAGTGATTTAGAAAATATCATAGATTTGCTTTCAATGGATCGCTGGCTGAAGTCTGGATCCTTAAAAAAGACTATTAAAACCTCCGCCACAGTTCCTCCAGTAGCTATGGAAGCATCAACAGCTAACAGGTATGTACAAATATTATGTTAGATGCATTTTTTTTAACGTTGAATAGTGTTTATCTATTGGGGTCTGCTAGAATAAGAGCGTGTGTCATTAAAACAAGTAACAGCTTTGGATGCCAATAACACAGGACCTAAAAGAAGAGATAGGGACTAAGGTACATACAACTTTATACAAATTAAATAGTAAATAAAGACTTTTCAGTATATGCATTGCATGTTGTACATATTGTTGCACTTTTAACAAAAATAGATTTCAGCTCAGGTTATTTTCGAATTTTGGCCTGTTAATTGGTAGTAACCTTGAAGCTGCAGCCAATTTGATGTCACCAAGCGATAGGATAAGATGGTTACTCACATTTAACAAGCATTGTGAGCAAACATGCGAGAAACATTTACATTCTTAAACAATATTCAACGTTAATTTAGGAGCAATGGTTCTTTGATCAATTGTTTTATTAAATACTTGACATTTATTATTATCATTAATATTATTTACCCAGATGATACGAATATTATTTTTATATTGTAGTGTGGAAGAAGATGGAGCAGTTGCCAATGCTAGAATTGCTGGACAGGATGAAGGGTTTTTAGACGAATCAGCGACAGCAGGTGTGACAGAAACTTCTGAACTGTTGAAAGAACTGCCTAGTACTAGTTCTTTGGAGATCAGTGCCACAGGTAAAAAAATTATAAAAAGGAAGTATCACGATTCCTACTTGGATATTGGATTTGTTGAGACTAGTGACAACAAACCACAGTGCGTAGTTTGCATGAAAGTTTTGCCAAACAGTGCGATGTTCCCAGCAAAAATGCGCCGTCATTTTGAGGGGGTCCATCCAGAATGCAAGGGCAAACCGACTGATTTCTTCAGAAGGAAGTATGGTGAACTTACACAAGCCCAGAAAATTATATCTTATCACTCAAAAACAGTTAATGAACAGGCTTTGATGGCGTCCTACTTAGTCAGTTACCGAGTTGCTCAAGCTGGCGAAGCCCATACCATCGCTGAAAACCTTATAAAGCCTTGTGTAAAGGACATAGTTGAATGTATGCTGGATGCAAAAGCCACGAAACTAGTAGACACCGTTCCTTTGTCAAATAACACGATTTCGCGACGAATCGGGGACTTAGCAGAGGATGTGAAAGCTACTTTACTTTCACGAATAAAATGCACTAAGTTTTCGCTCCAAATGGATGAATCAACGGATGTGGCTGGATTGGCAATTTTAATAGTATTTGTACGCTACCAATACTTGGAGTCTTATCAAGAGGATCTGCTTCTCTGCAAGCCTTTACCAACTAACACAACTGGCGCTGAAATTTTCAAATTAATAGAAGAATTTTTCACAGTGAGTGACATCCCATGGGATAATTGCGTTGATGTGTGCATGGATGGCGCAAAGTCCATGACTGGGAAGACGTCCGGTGCTATCTCAAGAATAAAACAAAAAGTCAAGGAATGCAGCAGTAGCCACTGCATCCTCCACCGCCATGCCCTTGCTGTGAAAAAAATGCCACCCTTCCTAAAAGAAGTCTTGGACGAAAGCGTGAAAGTAATTAATTTTATCAAATCTAGACCTAAAAATACAAGACTATTCAAGCTGTTGTGTGAAGACATGGGGAGTCTACATACGTCTTTACTTCTTCACACAGAAGTAAGGTGGCTTTCTCGTGGCAAAGCTTTGACTCGGCTCTTTGAAATGAGGGCTGAAGTCAGAACCTTCCTGATTGACAACGACTTCGCTTTGGGAGACAGGCTGTGTGATGAGCATTGGGTTATGAAATTGGCGTATTTAGCAGACATTTTTAAAAAAGTTAATGACTTAAGTATCTCACTTCAAGGGAAAGCAATAACCGTTTTTGACGCCAGCGATAAAGTACAAACGTTTAAAAAGAAAATAAAGTTTTGGGCGGATTCAATGAAAAATCTAAATCTAGACAGTTTCCCAATGGTAAAAGAATTTAGAGAAGAACTAGATTCTGACGTACCCGAATATATCTTAAATGAGTTTCACGTTCATCTGCTAAATTTGCTTGATAGTTTCAACTGTTATTTTCCAGAAGAATTCCACGATAAAATAAAAGAGAACTGTTGGGTTGTAAACCCATACTCTGCTGTGTCGGAAAAGCCAGCCTGTCTGACATCACACCAGTATGAGTGTATGATTGATTTGACATCAGATTCTGTGGTAAAATATAATTTTGCAACTAAGAATTCACTAACAGAATTTTGGTGTCAGCTGAAAGACGAATTTAAAGTTTTATCAGTTAAAGCGAAAATCATCCTTTTACCCTTTACAACAACTTACTTATGTGAATCAGGATTCTCTGCTTATGTGGCTACTAAAACAAAATATAGATCCCGCCTGAATGCAGAGCCAGATATTCGGTTGCAGCTGTCCCAAATTAAACCAGATATAGCCACATTGTGCAAATAAAAACAGTCCCATCCCTCTCATTAGAATCTAAGTTCTTTGGCTATGCTTTATCGTTCTTTTTCGATACCAAGCTACATTTTTTATTTTGAAACTGTAATACCTTATATAGGTGAGTAGTATTGTATATTTACACTACCTGCTTTGAATTCGTTCTCAAATGTGTTGCATTACTTTATGTTTTTTGTTGTTGGTTTTCGTTTATGTATTTAAGTAAGTTCCTTATTTCTCTGAAATTAGTGTAGAAAATATATTTATAATGAATAAAACTTGATGTTTAAGGTGAGTATGCAGCGGACGCGAGTTAAGGAGAGTTAATTTAAAGTTTCTAGATCTAGAGAAAAACACTTTTTTTGCCAAAATAAGAATACTATTGCTTATATAAAAACATAGAGTTTAATTTTCTTCACATGGTGACCTCATTAGTTGTTGAATATCTGTCGTGAACAGAGCAGCATTATCTAAGAAACTTTTTAAATGAAGAGAAAAATTTGTTATTAAATTCCAGGACATCCTTGACAGATATTCAAGAAATGTTGATCTCGCCATGTGAAGAAAATTAAGCTCTATGATTCTATAGAAGCAATATTTAATTTATTTGATCCTAAAAAAAGTATTGCTATAAAAAGTGCAAAAACACTCGCCTTTTCTTGCGTCCCCTGCATCCCCACCTTAACATGTCCAAATGCTTAAAAATTCGTTTCCAGAGCCAATAATGCTGTCATTCGGTTACTACCTATGTAGGTGCTAGGTGAAAATATCTTCGCCTTTATGCCGAATACACGTATGTGCAAAATTAGTGTTTAGAGAAAAAAAAAGTAAAGTTCTAATTTTCAATGTCTTTCAATGGGAAACATTAAGTTTGGATCAAAATATAAGCTATTTTGAATTTGAAAAATAATTCGTGCTTTTGTTATATGATAAAAAAATTGTCTAGCAACTTTAAAATGCAGTTACGTAAAAACAGCCAAAAATGAACATGGTATAAGGGCAACGATAGTGCTCCGTCACGAATTTCTCTCCTCAGAAGTGCTCCGTGACTCAAAAAGTTTGGGAACCGCTGGTTTAGAGGAAGTGTGTGTATTTGCATAGAGTGAGAGTGGGGAGCCATTTAGGGGAAAAAAAAACCTCTATATACCTAGCCAAGATTAAAACTACTAACTCTTTGGCACCAAAAACCAGGCTATTGTGAGAATGGCTGGTGCCTTAGACAAAACTACCATCTAAACGGGAATTTTACTCTCTACTCATACTCCCTTTATAGCACTAAATAGTACACACCTGGTAAAGACACTGTTAAATAGTTTTACGAATTCCATTTATCTTCAGTACATTTTTGTAGTTACTACTAATAAAAAATTTAACATATCGCTCATTTGCGAGAAGAATGACATAACTCAAAAAACGTGATTTTTCAGGAAAGGGGTTTCAAAGTTTAATATTAATAAAAGATGCTCACTACTCTTTTAAATATTACTATTTATCATGGACACTAATAACATCTTATTAAGGGGACCTGGTAATGAAATTTTCAAAAAAATTCAAAATTTGTTTTTTGGCCTTATTAAATACAGTAGTTTTTTCTGAACAAGAAAATCTTTTCCCCTAGAATAAACGGTTATGTGGTTGTGGAATTCTTCTGTCAGCTATATTTACCTATTTATTGTTCTAATGAAATAATCATGGGCAGAATTAATAAGTTTAATATAAAAAATAAGTTCAAGGGAAATAGATATACTGTCCAAACGTTAAAAATAATCAAACATAAATATTAGTTGAAAAATAAACCATTCTAACCTATGACATAATGTTCAGCAATCAGAATCTAATTTGAATGATATAAATAAACCTAATGCTCATCAATCAGAGCTTACTCTAATTTCTACACCTTCTAGCGCAAAAAAAAAAGAAAAAACTTACACATTTGAATGCAGATGTCAAATATAATATTAGTTTTAATAACAAATGTGAAAATATAATAATTGTTTTTAATATTTTGTCAAATAAAAAATGTATTCATGGTAAAACTCAAAATCCTAATAAGAGTTTTAATAATTTTATATGGGAACGACTTCCAAAAATAGTATTTGATGGGCTCCCTACACTCAGAGCTGGTGTAATGGATGCAGTTATTTGTTTTAATGATGGGGCTGCAAGCCGACTAAAGGTTTTATAAATAATGGGAATTGAGCCTAAACATAACACAGCTAAAGAACTTAGAGCAATCGACAATGTAGGACTACAGAAAGCTGAAAATGATGCACTTCAAATCACAAAAAAAGCCAGGACAAGGAAGAGGAATAAAAGGAGAAAATTAGAAGATGAAGAAATCGAGAATCAAGAGGATTATGGCCCTGGAATGTTCTAGACAAGAATTTTTATTAAAAAAAAATTATCACCTTTAAAGGCCTTTTTCTCTAAATGTACTATTTTTTGCTTTAGGTACACTTTACTAAAAAACTCTAAAAGGTAGAAACCCAAAATTTTGCACTCATGTTTATAAATATATTATTGTAGTTTTAGTAGTACAATTATCTATATTGGAACATAAATATGCTGAAAATATTTAATTAATAACCACAAAGTGTTGGTTTTTATAACAAATCAAAAAATATTTTTTTATAAACAAACTATTAGTCATACTCAAAAAATTTTAGTACACTTTAACAAGAACAGGTTACTTTTGAAATAATAATTTTTTCGTTAAAATATATTGAATAGTTTTTGAGAAAATTGTACCTACATTAACATTAGAAGTATAGGAAAATGTTTCACAACCAGGTCCCCTTAAAGGTATCATTAGCTGTTCATTCAATACAAATAATTATCATTTGCTAGTAAAACCTACCCTCAAAAGCAACCCTTTTTTACTTATGACATTCTTCCTGCAACATATTATTTTCAACTGTGAATTATTTGAGGTTATGTCATTGTTGTAAAAAACTTTTTTCAAACTTATCTTTATCAACTTCGAATTATTTGTAATTGTGTCATAAAAAAATTGGCATTTGATAATTTTTAATCATTCATAAGGATGATTCTATTGGTAGTTAAAAATCAGAGTCAATTAAAAATAATGAAAATTGTTAACTGACAATACTTTATTAACAAAATCCAACACAAAAACGTTTAACAAACAGTCCTACATTAGTAATTTGTAATCTCATTCATAGTTTTTTCAATACAAACATTTATGAAAATTCAATCAACAAACTCAGTCTATTAAGTTTTCTTATTTTATTACAAAGCATTATAAAAGGAACTGTAATATTTTGGTATTACATTTTTCTTTAGCAACTCCAAAAGGTCAGTTTTCTTCCTCTCGGAAATTCCAGGTTTGCGGTCATGGGCCTTCTTTAATTCAACTTCAACACTTTTTTTTTATATAACAATAGCTTCTTTAAACTGTGATTCGGCATACAATGTTTTGTAAAATAGGGATCGTGGGGAGTCTTTTTGAACTTTCAAAACATTTATCTCCATCAACTTCACTGCCTCATTCTTTGTATTCACTGTTAAATCGACTCCCATCTGGATAGTCACATTTTTCCAGTCGTAAAAGTCTTCTGAGCACATTTCATACATGTGAAACAGTTACCATGTTTTTCTAGCTGTTCTAATAGCCGAGATGAAAGATTCAAGTGTATACAAGGGTCCACTTTTCAGTTGTTTCTTCACTTGTCTTTCTATTAGTGAATGTGCTGAGTCACCTTCGTTCTGTGTGTGGCCCTTTATCAAATATTTATGGGTAATGGACTTGATTTTATCAAATTTTTGCACTACAAACATGTACAACGAAATCATAAACTTGTTTTTCTGTTGGCCGGCACAATTGTCTGAGTAAAAGATTACATCCACCTCTTTTTCACTTATTGATTTTCTTTCCAAGTACTTGAAAACACAGGTACCCAAATCATTAATACCTTTGTTACCGCAAGATTTATCCCAGACAAAGCAATCAGTGGCATTCTTGTGAAGATCATAAATTGTAAAATTAAACACATTCAACTTCGATTTGTAATAAAAAAAACCGACACATCACCTTTTGGACATTGGAAAACAGACACAGCAAGTATAATGCCAGACTTCCCTTTATCTTCATCTTTCTCTGAACGAGATAATTCTTTTTCAATCAAATGCTGTTTATATTTATCTTCCAGGCTGTCTTTTTTCTCGCCTTCAGTATTATCATAAGCTGTACAGACATCACATAAATCCTTTTTTGGTTGGAAAAATTAAATATTGAATTCTTAAGTAAAAATTCTGTAGAATATCACGTAGTTACCAAATGAAACCTTTTTCTCCTTGCAATTTGTAACATAATCCTTATGAATATATGCAATCGATTTACTACCATCAATAAAATGCTTGGATGTATTAACGCGTGTGTAATGGATTTCAAGTTGTGGAATTGAATGGATATGCTCTCTAATACCATCCTTGATGGTCTCATCAAGTTTGGGATGCTTTCCATGTTTCCCTCGTTTGTCTTCCTCGAGTTAAGTATTAGCAACCTTATTTGGTTTTTCTAACACTGTTCTTATTGACCTATCATTTATATCTAATGTATTCTTAAAGGAAATCTTACACTCTAACTTTCCTTTCCTGTAGATGAAAGTAAAAAGCATTATTATTTCGGCGTTTATTTCTGGAATCACCCTCACGAACATAACAGTATTTTGGTTGTACAACTTGCATATTATTTTGAATAAAATTCCTCTGTCTCTCAATATCACCTAACTCCCAATAACCAACAAATATTTTCTGGCGTTGTTCCTCAGTTATTTTATATGAACACTTAAGTTTACAATTGTCCGTACATACCGGTTTCATTTGTCTTTCTTTCTTCAACCTTTTATTTGGAGTGTGGGATTTGTATGACTTCCCTGTATTTCTCAACTTTTTAGCCAAGTTTTTCCTCCATTTCCCTTCATTCCTTTGGCGCTTTCTACCTTTTTTTTAACGGACTCGTCAATATTGTGGAGCTATTGGTTGAGGTCAAGTTGAACTACAAATCAGTTGAGTTACTTTGAGATGACTTGAATGAAGTACTGGCAACGCTAGGAGCAAAGTTGTTAGAAGTGGTACTGAGTTTATTATCATAAACAGAAACAATCATTTTGGCCTCCTCCTTGTTACATTTATAATAATCATCTTCACTACTCTCATTTTCATCAACTTTGTCTTCTGTATAGGTTGGATCATTAATCAAATCCTCATAATCTAAAAAAGAAACAAAGAAACTATACACAATAAATCAGTTACCACACAGTAGTTGATAATATTGGTTCAAAAATAATGGAATGTCACTGATAATAAAATGAATAGAATAGATTATTAGAAAACTAAACAGTGTAGTTTACACTCAGATGATGACTCTGATTCCGAACAAGATCCACTACAGCTAGTACTACAGGAGTTGCTACTTGATGAACCACTGCTATTATGTTTCTCTATATCAGACTTGTCATTATTTGACTGCATTAGATCTGGTTTTAATACCGGTTCTGTATTACCTGAATAGGATAGTAAATTTCATCATTATTTCATAATAATAACTAGGAATTATTTCAAATCTAATAGCAAAATTCAAAACAAACCGTGAATAATACAAATAGACTGGATAATTCCATTACATGTTTGAGGAAATTATTTTAATTAGTAAATTACGTTTGAAAATGGTTTTCTATATTTATCTAGTTTAACAACCCATAAATCTCTACTCCCTGTCTGGTTCTTTATTAGACAGGCTGGTCACTCATCAATGGTTGACCTTGAGAGCGCTCCCTCCCCCATTCCCAACCCACAAAATAATCTTTCACTAGATGAACCTAAATAAATAACAGTTGATAGGATGAGCATGGAAAGTAAGGTGCCTCCCAATGTGTTTGTCTCTCAACCAGCTTAAAATATTCCCCATCTAAAGTATACATTAAATTTCTAAGCCAAATTTGCATACCATCTTCTTTTAGGAGTTGTTGTTCAGAGGTGGAAACATCTTCAGTTTCTAACGCTTTCATGGCTAATTTTATCATCAATTTACCCCGAGAAGCCATAAATAGTGTAAAATAAATAATCATGATAACTTAATATTATTATTATTTAGCACCGCGTCTTACTAACCGTTCGGGTTATACGCTTTAAGTACTAATGGATTAGGAATTGGGAAGGTTGAATTAGAGGAAGAGAACCCACATTAGTGTGGAGTGAGAGTGGAAAACCATTTAGGAAAAACAACTCCCAGTTCACCTGACCGAGATTTGAACCTCGATCTCCCCGTCCTTAGCAGTCGAGCTCAACACGACTAGCGCGTTAGCCAACTATGCCACCGAGGCGGGTATTAACTTAATAAATTTGAGTAGAATTAGTATTTAAAATTAGGTAAATAGTTATCAAGTCACAACTAAGAAACTGGTATCTAAAATCTATTGAGTTAAAATATTTTTTGGCTATAATGTCATAATCAAGAATAATCAAAACTAAATACTAATTAACAGTAATATTTATTCAAAAATAACATCATAATGGAAAATAATACTGATTTAAATATTACAAAATGAAAATAGTTTTTCAGAATAACGTCATAAAGCGAATTAATACAAAAACATAACAATAATTTTGTTGGAAGAACGTCAGATTACAAAATATTCCCAGCATAAACCAAGTAAAATGTATTACGAAGAAAGTCACAAGTCGAAATAATACGTTTTTAATGATAACAGATTAAACTAAATTTATTCTTACCTTTGCAACATGGATGACTTAAGTGAAAATATGACTGTTTCTGAGAACGAAATAGACTCTACACATCAAACACCAAGTGCTAACTGAGATAACACACTATAGAAATAAGGCATGTAACAAAAATGCACAGCGCAATAACAACATTACTGCTCTCTCTCGGCCATTTTTAGAAACTCGCTCAAGTCGTTCTTCCAGTAAAAAGTACTCAATATTCCCTTTCATTTTTTGCAATAAACTAAAAAACTACCATTTTTTAGTTATGTCATTATTCTCGCAAATGAGCGATATATGGAGCAATGATATCATTTTTATTTGATTGACCTTCTTTCACAAACTTTCTTTTGTTATTTCCTACCTTTGACCATCTTTGTCTACTATCTTATAGAATATACACTACCATTAAATAACACACAAAATATTTTACAATCTAACACATAAAATTGGATAGAAGCATATTTGAAGAAGCAAATAACTGTATAATTATTTATTTTGGCATCGCATCTTACTACATGTTTGAATTAAGGATGAGGAGGATTGAAATTATAGTAAATGTGCCTGGATTTGTGTGAGTAAAGCAAACAACCCTTCAGGAAAAACCACCTTCAGTAAACAAAACCAGGATGAGCTGTGCATTTATAATCTCATCGACACAAATAGACACTTTGCGGCTTATGATCAAATGATTAAAAACACAGTAAAGTCCCCATAAGGGAAGATGAATAATTATAACACACCTGTTATACACAACAGATGTGAACACTAACTTATTATTATTTTTAATACTAGCCCCGCGTCTTATTACTTGATTCATGTTATATGCACTGATGCTAATATGTAATAGTAGGGTGATTAGAAGATGAAATGGTGGACCTACAGTTTAACATGGGATCCAAACCACGGTGGAGGCCTGGTATTCCGCACATTCACAAGTTGTGATTAATACACAACACTAACATAAATAGACAATACAAACATATTAAAATATAATAAAAGTGTTAAAAAGCTAATCTCAATAAGAGCTAATTACCAAGTGAGTCTCTCTATAAGAGTGAGACTAACAATGAATTTAAAAGTTTCACCTGGCTTAAACAAGGGAGTAAACCAATAACTCCATTTGCACTGTTGCGTGGCAAAAAACGAAGGCCACCATAACAATCTAGAACCAGACAATGTGGTACACATTAAGGGAAGCATCTCAAATCTCACACACAGGAAGTGGATCCCCTCTCAATCAAAACCCATGAGTGAGTGAAGTTATGTCCCAAACGCGGAGTTTTGTCCCGATGACTTGTGTATATAAAGGGGCTATTACTGCACACCATCCCTAATGGACTGCAGCTTGTTCTTAGCAGAGGTCAAAATTCACTGATCGTGCCAGTTATATAAGACTCCATGTCAAACATAGCCCTTTAGGTCTAAAAACATTAAATCCAAACTTGCTTAAGGAGGGAGATGAACAGCAGCCTTGGCTGCCTGATCCAACAGTTCATTTACCGGAGAGACAAACAGGATCAGGGATACAGCAGAAAATGAGCTGGGTGCTTAAACATTCCACATTAAAAATATGTTTGTGGCTAATATGCACTAGATTATTATAATAATACAATGGAGTCAATACCTACAAAGCACACATGGTGTCCGTGCATATAAGAGCATAACAGGGACAAATATGGTAGACAAAGCACAACAATTTAAAAAATGGAGTAAAATTTAGATTTAAAAAACACTGGCTTCACTTGGTAAACCTAACTTTAATTCAAAATCTTCCACAACATAAGCATATCCACGGAGAATCCAAGACTTCAAGCCGTCCGTGTGGATGTGACTAAAACCTTGAAATCAAGTAGAGAGAAGCTCACTAAAAGCCCTCTCTTATGTAATATGGGGTGTTGTCGCTTTTGGGAACTTGAAAGATATAACTGGCCTTGAGGTATAGAAATATCTTTAAGGAAGAAATTTTACCTGGAGATGTAGTGAAAGCCTTTGGAAGGACTAGCCCAAACATGCCGTATACCGATATGAATCCACACCAGACTTATACTCTGCCCTTTGGTTTCATAAGAGACGCAGATAAGAGGATGGAACACAGTACGGTAAGCAACATGCCTTAGAATTCTGAAAAATAAATGGCATGTGTGCCACAATAACCTAGAGGAGTATAAATAATATAATATTGAAATAAATACGAATCTAATCTGACACACACACACACTACTTTTTTCTTGCTAACCTCATTGGTTTGGAAGTAAAGTGCTCACCTCAAGACCCGAAGTCCGTGGGTTCAAACTCGGATAGGGTCAAAAGATTTTAGATTTTCTTGAGCAATGAAAATCAGTAGTGTAACTTCGTTTGGAGGGAAAGTAAAGCCATCAGTCCCATGTTGACTGTGGCGTGTAAGAAATCCCTGGAAGGTATGTGAAAATACCTTTCCCGGCAAAATTGTTAGACCCTTTCGTTCTCACTCATAGAAATTCTTGTGTGCTTATATAATCAGTCAGCAGTCAGTTTAGAAAGTGTAAGCTTAATATCTCAAATAAATAAACTAAACTAAATACTTATCTCTGATACTTAATGTACTCTTTAAGTTTTATTTGACCTGACTTCACTTGTCATACCATGTGTGTCACACTTACAAACGAGTATGCCATCTTTAAATACTGTTATTAGACATAGCATAATAGATTTTCCCTATAGCCAATTTGTTTAATCTGATACAATGAAGAATATAAGTAAATTAATTTAAAGCAAGAATGCTATGGTCAACTATATATATATAGAATAATAGGACATATATATAAATAAAAAGATATTTTTTTATAAAGTATAATGTTAAATTATTATTTTGGAGTATTTTTTTTATCACACAAACAGTTTCCTTTTAATAAAATTGAAATATTTTGAATGAAGATGGATTGTGAATTCCAAACTTTTAAACAACAAAATGATGTAACAATTTTTTTTTTTAAATAGTAATTAAAGGTGTTTATAGCTGGAAAAATTATTTTTTTAAACTCTTCTTATAATGTTAAGGATTATTTATGAGTTTGAAGCTTATATTTCTTTGTTAGTCATAGTAATAAATTTCAAATTTCAAGTTTCCACAATGATTAAAGTTACAGTAAATTTTGATTGTGGAATTTATTATATTATTAAATTATTTTTGAAGAATAAAGTAAATTTCATATTTGAGTGATAAAATATAGATCTTGTAGCTATTAATGACATATTTTGATGACACTGATGGTTAAAAACTCTTGTAGATATAATCAGGATAAGTTTTGGCAAGAGACATGAACAATTAATACAATTAAAAGTGATGTTGGAATTTTCCCACATTCAATTTTCTGGGTTCTTCTGGTCTTAGGATACTGTTTTCAACATGTTTTCTGATAGCAACATACATTTATAAGTGGATAAGAGAATTTTCCAATTCCCTTCACTGGAGTTTTAAATCATCCTGAAGGACGCTATAAATGGAAGGCACAAGGTCTAGTGCCAAACAAAATCAGATCATTTACGTCTCCTGATTTTTGAATTATTTTCCAAAAAAATAATATACCTGACATTCCAAGAAAAAAATTCCACATTTCAGAAATCCTAATATCACTAAAAGGTAAGGACTTAGAAAAATAAGAAACGTCCATGAATAAAAAAATAAAATAAACACAAAATCAGTTTTCTTTTGATGGCTAGAAATACAATATTCAAATGGCTGCCTTGGAATTAGATACCAAGCAAACCTTTTAGTTCCTACATCTTCGAGACTCATTCTGGTAGTGGAAGTTGGTACTTAACTCATTGTAGTTCTTAACAGTTTGCACACTGACTGCCACCACGCTGTGGTTTGCAAGGTATCTCGTTTGGCGTGACAAAGGTGGAGAAATTAATGTTTAATAGTGTTGGCGAACAAGCAAGCTTAAAATCATATTTATATATAAATTAGTCATCTTTCAGTGTTCTGAAGTGCATAAGAAAAGTTAAGTTTTATTATAATCAATAATGAATTAAAATAATTTTAATGTTGCTATTATTTTGCACAAGACTGAACAGCAGGGAAAGTGAAGATAGAAGGAAAAAGTAGATGGGAAGAGAAGGGGAAAGAAGAACAAAGGAGATGGGAAGAGAAGGAGAAAGAAGGAAAAAGGAGATGGGAAGAGAAGGGGAAAGAAGGAAAAAGGAGATGGGAAGAGAAGGGGAAAGAAGGGAAAAGGAGATGGGAAGAGAAGGGGAAAGAAGGAAAATGGAGATGGAAAAAGAAAAAGAGAAGGGGAAGGAAAGAGAAGGAAGGAAAGTGAAGGGTAGGGGAAGGAAGAGGAAGGAAAGCTTAGGGGAAGGAAGAGGAAGGAAAGAGAAGGGTAGGAGAAGGAAGAAGAAGGAAAGAGAAGGGGAAGGGAAAGAGAAGGGGAAGGGAAGAAAGAAGGAAAAATAAAGGGAAGGAAGGAGGAGGTGAAAGCAAAGATAAAGGGAAGGAAGGAGAAGGAGGTGAAAGCAAAGATAAAGGGAAGGAAGGAGAAGGAGGTGAAAGTCAAAGATATAGGAAAGCTTTGTCCTGCATGCACGAGGTATGTCCTGCGCAGAAGCTTCCCCTTTCAGTTGCCTCTTACAATAAGCATGGGATATTGCAAGACTATTCTAAGCCCCATCCCGCAGGGTAATTGAGCTGTGTTGCTAGCAACATTTGTTAGTGGGCCAGTTCAGTGCAAACATATAGTTTTCATATTTCTTGACAAAGAATTTTAATGACATTTAAAATAAGATGAAAATGTTCAAGCAGAAGTGTTTGAAATAGTGTTCCCTAAAAATAAAATATAATAAAAATTAAACAAGATAGTTCAATTTAGAGTTGAATAAGTTGGGGACATGTTTCATAGGGTCTTATTTAATCTTGGTAACATTTTATTATATCAAATATTGGGATGATAGATTTCAATGTCACTTTAGCAATATACGTTGTCACTATTTTAAAATAGGTTTCAAGCCAATTTTTGATCAGATTAATTATTAAATCCAAGCACAACTGCTTAAGACACACTAAAAAACTCCAGGTATTAAATAAAATCAGCAACACATAAAGTAAGGCAAAAAAATATCATTTTTTTGCTTGTAATCAGAATACATATTAGAGGTAATTTTTGCTACTACCAAGTGAAAATGCACATTACTTCTCCAATTGTACCAATTAGTTTTTTATGGGGTATTTAATGCACACTTTCTGAACCAAATAAATTATATTTGGAAGAAGGTATAGGAAAGGTGGATAGAAACATATAAAAGGGGGACGAACACAATATGGCATTCTATCCTAAACCTAGGTCGGGGGATTGGGCGGTGACGATCAATTTTCTTTAAGAGACATCCATTACCTCTTTGTCCATTGGCAGCAGTGTAAAGTGTGAACTGTGTTCTTCTTTTCATTGTATAGGCCATATTGTGTTCGTCCCCCTTTTATATGTTTCTATCCACCTTTCCTATACCTTCTTCCAAATATAATACAATTACCTCATAAAGCGAAAAGAGGTTTTCCTTATAGAGTGAACCAAATAAATGTAACAGCACATGACTTATAAACCTACTTAAGTCTAGAACAGACACAAGATTCTGCTCCAAGCCATTAATTCATCTTTGTGTAAGGTGAAAACAACATTTCATCAATGATAATTTTAGGACATACCAGGAATCAAACTCGGGACTATTATCTCTGTAGACAGACATTATACCGACTGAGCCAAGGAGTCGGACTCCATATTAGTTACAAACAATCAAAACGGCAATAACTTTAAAATATGTTTCTGGTCCTTTAAATGTTTGTATCAGACAGCTTATATTCATTGAAGGTTACAAATACATAATTACTTAATCAAGTCTACTGTTGTTTCATTTTAAGTAGATTTAAATGTATATATACAACGTTATATATATGCTTAAGTGCTTTACTCTGAGTGGGGAAGTCAATATATGATCATTTAACCAGCTGAACTAGGGTGTTATTTCCATAATGTGGTTTACCATTCTCTCTCATTAAAATGTTGGTGCAATTCGTTTAGATTTACTCACCCCAACCTGTGATCTTATACAAGATATTTTATGTCTCTAAAATTAAGTAGCTTGAGACTAAAGTGTAGTATTGGAACTATCTTATTCTGAATAAGTTTTAAGAAAAAATAATTTAGGATTACTAAACCCCTTCACCCAAACACTTAAAACATTTAATGCAATACCTGTGTCCCTGAAAATGAAGCTTGCAGGGAATCAATCCATGTAGTATGCGTGTAACCATTTAGCATGTCTACATTTACATATAAAGGATGATCACCTGAACCATGATTGCAAAGTGGTCGTCTGAAAGAAAAAAAACCTAAAATATAAATTTGTCTTTTAAATAAAATAACAAGCAAACAAAAAAATGATAGACTATATTAATCTAAATTGCATACCCTTTACGCATGTATTGTTTAATTTTACTGTATGCTTCAGAAAACATTTCATAATCTTCATGCTCTCCAAATAGAATGTATGATTTTAGAAGATATTCATAAAATGAATCAAGACCAGCACCTAAGCCACTGAGACGACCCAGCCATTTACCAGATGATGCATCTATGGTGTTACCTGAAAAGAATAAATACATTTTATTCAAGATGGGTCATATATACCTTTCTCAATTTAAAATCTTCATTTTGCCTACACATCTTGAATCTGAGTAGTAGAAAAGATAATAATTAAGTATAAGAGGTTAACTTTTCCACATTGGTTTATTTGCTCATCTAGTCACAACCAAAGAGACCCCTGGGAGAACCTGGAAGATGACTAGACTGTTTTAGACAATGCCCCCATAGAGAAAGAGAAATGCATGAATACTCTAACTCCTCCGTAGTAAGAACCTTACTTATTCCTATTCTCATAGTATAGCTATGGAGATACAGTGGCATACAAAATATTCAGGTCATGAGGAGTTTGTGTGTTATTATTTTAACCAGGGATTAGACGAAAATATTTTTCATACAAAAATTCGAGCTTAAAAAATAGTTGTTAATAAAAAAATATCAACATTCTTAAATTATGAAGTAATAAATTTAATAAGTCAAGTAATTTCAATGAATGGGAAATTACATGGTCAACATGACAGTGGAAATAAAGTTTGTTATTGCCCAAATTATAAGTAAAACCAATAATAATAATAATAAGCTTAAAAATCATATTTTAGGATTTATTTCTGTAGTATGAGTTTTTCACAAGGTAAATAATTATTAATATAAAGAATATTTGCATGATAATGGCAAAAGGTTTTGGAAGTACTTAATGAGGAAGAAATACAATATCATTGTTTCTGATAAAATTTTTAGATCAATATTTGTAAAGCTAATTTTGATAAGTTAAATATATTATCTAACATTATACACCACATAAAAGCTCACATTATATTGTTTGTTCCATGAAATAAAAAACTATGATAAACTATAGTGTAATGGCCCAATGTTTATATTTACAAAAGTTACTAGAGAATTTATATACTCAAATATCAAATTTCATGTTCTGCAGCCATTACAATTGACAGTATCAATGCTAATAATGATTCTTAAATCCCCACATTTCATTGTTAATTGTAACTGGAGACCATGACTGAAGCAAAGCAGTTTTTTCTTTGTGACTTCTGTCCTTTAATCCCATGTACATATATAATGGAAGGGGCTTTGACATTTTATACATAACATGTTCGGAGTTAAGAGACTGTCATTTACTGTATCATATTTCAAACTAAACCTAGTCCAACTTGGGTTCAGTAGATCACTACACAAACTGAACAAATGTGATTAAAACTTTACACTGAATTATGCATATAGATTATGTCTAATCTAATTAATCTTAGCACTCGTATATACCTTTGAATGCAAATATTTCACTAAATATATACTTGTCTATGGGTTTAACAAGTGGATAAAAGATTAAACATTATAGTCTTGATTCCAAGATGACCAGTGAATGTCCTTAAAAGCATTTAAATTATATTTCTATTGTGAAGTGATTGTCAACAATGATTAAAATATATTGTTTAAAGTTACAAGTTGTACCTTCAAAAATATGATGTAGAAGTAGCTTTCAAAGAAACAGTAATCCTAAAAATATACAACTCAAGACAAAAGAGAACATAACAAACCAAGGAGGCCAGTAGTGTTGTCCCTCAGATTCCACAAAGCTTTATTTGCTCTTCTTGCATAGCCCTCATACACAGGATCTCCCAGGAGACGACTAAGTACACCAAACTCAACAACAAGAGAGCCCGCACCAGCTGTGCATGTCTCTGAAGCAGAGTAAGGGGGCAGACCTTGCCGAAGGTTGACCTGGAAAAACACATTCAGCATGCATGGAAGGTGGATTAAAAGTCATTAATGTTATTTTTTATATCCCAATGGAAGTATATGTAGACATGCATATGAGTCCTCCTTTAAACATTTGAAATTATAGCTGGATTTTCACCAAGTAGAATGCATGCTAAATTTATGAAAATTAGCTTAAACATCGTGAGATAAAGTCCTATGAAATGCTGTACTGTCAGTTAGTTCTGTTAATATTTACTTCTATTAATTCGTCTCATATTGGCTCATTCTTTGATTTCACCTTTGTCTTTATTAATACCGTCTAACAACGTCTAATATTAGTCTAGTTTTATTTTAAAAGTAGTTTACATTCACTTTTATTCTCTACAAGCAGAGTCACTTAACTTTTGCATGGGTGAGCCACATCAAAAATTTATTAAATTAGATTGTGCCTCAAAAGAGGCCTGCCATATAATGTATTGTTTCAAATCAGGTTATTGGTTTGAAACCTTGATATCTTTTTTGATAATTTAGATGTGTGTTAATTTATTTATTAGTTTTCTTAAGGTAAATATATAAAAATGGTAGTGACAAAAGAGCTAAGAAAGAGAATCAAAAGGATAAAATATTTAAATTTGTTAAGATCAAAAAAGTATTCACTAAAGTTTATTAATATTGCCAGATCTAAAGTATTTTTTTAAAACATTGGTGAAATCAACTGGTTTTCTGTTGTTCTGAAACATCATCATCACCACCATTTATGCAGCAGTAGTAACAGTAAAACTAGTATTAGTAGTAATAATAGTAGTAACAATAGTAGTAATAGTAGCAGTATAGTAATAGTAGCAGTATTTTAGAATAGTAGTAGTAGTAATAGTAGTATAATAGAATAATAGTAGTAATAGTAGTCATAGTCATAGTCTTAGCTGTGGTTGTAGCAGCCATAGCTGTAGCCGCAGTCATAGTAGTAGTCATAGCAGCATCAGTTGAAGTAGTAGTAGTAGTAGTAATAGCAGTATCAGTAGTAGTAGTAGTAGTAATAGCAGTATCAGTAGTAGTAGTCTTCGTCATAGCAGTAGCAGTAGCAGCTATAGTAATAGTAGTTTTTTAATTGTATCTGGGGTACATATTTTTTATCATTAAACATGGTCCAGCTAAGCACAATGTGCTTGTCAGCTGGTGCCTCACCATAAATGTCATACATACAATAGCCATTTTTTTATTTCTCTTTTGCATATAACCTGAAAGGGTAGTAAGACGCAGTGCTAACAATAATAACATTTCTCTTTTAACGTTTGATATTTTATCTATTCCCAAAAAAGTATCGGTATCATGTTAAAAAAGTGTTGGTATTATTATTTTCAAGTGTTGTTTTCCATATTTATTTATTTATAAAGGCATTTTGTAATGTGGTTTTCTGGTGTTGTGACTATGAGCCTGTCTTAATTTATATGTTTCTGAGTAGTAGTACTGAATTATTTATAGTTACACATATTTTTTACTGTCAATAGTTTCCACTCCTTATTCATAACTTTGGTACTATTGTTGTTTTCACCCATTACTTTAATAACCTTAATTTGAATATTTCTAAATGGATTTAAATATAGATCACATGTCTTTCCCCAGGAAGTAATACCATAGCCTAGATGTGATTCGATTAGCGCATGATACACTAATTTAAAATATCAAATCTAACATATGGTTTTAGTATACATATATCAACCATTCCCACTCTTAGCTTCCTACTCATTATGTCTAAGTGAGTATTCCATTCCATATGAGAGTCAATCATTAGCCCAAGATAGTTGTATGTCTCAACTTGTGTAAATGTTAAGCAGTTACACGGTTTTATATTATGTAAACAATCTAAGCAATGACCTTTTATATCTAATTTATACTTTATAATATGTGGTTGTCTGATATGCATTGTTTGGGTTTTTTAATGTTAATTATTAATTTAATATCATGAGTCCAGGTTTGTATCCTATTAAAGTATTCCTGCAACATTTTTTTAGCTCTATCTACATTTTTGTGCACCGCATAAAGCATTGTGTTGTCAGCATACATAAATATACTGCAGTCATGTACACAGTTTAACATGGTTCTTATATAGATTAAGTATAGTATTGGCCCAAGAATAGAGCCTTGTGGTACTCCAATATTTTTTACCCAATCCTTCACTTTCTATATTATTTATTTTAACTATTATTTTTCTATTTGTTAGGTAATCTTTGAACCATTCATACATATTACCTCCGATACCAATTTTATAAAGTGATTCTAGTAAAATGTATTTATCAAACGTATCAAACACTTTCAACATGTCTATAAATAAAGGTTATTCTTATTCTATACCTTGCATGATAATAGTTCAGACCATTCATTGGGATCGTCATATTCTTGACACTGTATAGTCCTAATAGTCTTCAATAGTTGTTACATCTTCATTTTCCTCATTTTCTTCTGCGTCGGTTGTTTGTTTTTATAGTCTTATTCTGTTTGTGTTGACAACACTATCGTCACTTTTAATATGCTTGATCATATTTATAATCTATTACAAAACATAAAATCAAGCAAAGAACGTGCTAATTTAAACTAAAGGGGCACACTTTATTCTGTTATTAATTTTAATTAGGTCACCTCCTGCCTCTTTCTTAAAGCCGATTTCACCATCACTCTTGCGCATGTAAATTTTACCATCTTTTATCCATACATATTTATAGTCATTTTCCCTCCATTTGTTTTTAACTCGCCACAGTGGATTTTTGTTAAGTGGGGTCAGGTTCTCATTGATGTAGATGCACCTCTCTGTTCCTTTTTCAATCACCATTTTATTGGTAGCTACGCGATATCTTTATTCAAGCCATGTGTTTCTTACTGTTTTAGATGAAAATCTGATAATCACTGGTGGTGGTATATTTTGGCTCTTATGAGGTAGACAATGTATTAACTCAATGCGATTTTTTTCATATGGCAGTTCCAAACATTTAGCAATGTTGTCCATTACAGTACACAAATCTTCAGGTGTGTGTGTGTGTGTGTGTGTGTGTGTGTGTGTGTGTGTGTGTGTGTGTGTGTG
>CABEEJ010000353.1:263046-308452 GCA_901482245.1 Timema douglasi
CAACCAGTCTTCTACTACCCCTTACTTTATTAATGAGCATTGTCACTAGAAACTCAACAAAATAAGCCTTTGTATAGCTCAAAGAACTCACACAACTTAAGATTGCCCAAAGCAAACAAAGCAGAAAAGTTTATGTGCATTTTTTAAGCAGATGAAGCAGGACAGAGCGTCCTTTCTTCTGGTGTTTGTCAATAGTTAATAATATATCTTGCTAGAGTATATAAACAATTAATGAAGTTAAAACTTGCATCTTCCATAAGTGAATTATGGACTTTTTTTAAAGAAGTTGGATAGCAAAAATGCATATTTTAAAATTTGTTTTACTAGATAAAAAAATATTTTTCCAGATGAAAATTTTGATTAATACGTTATCGATATTTTTCTTCCCATACTTTTAATGGGTACAGTATCAATAAGTTTCTTTCAATACCACATCTCTACACCTAACCGAGATTGAAATTCGATCTTCCCATCTTCGATAGTCTAGACTATTGAGAGAGTATCGCCTTAGACCTTGGGGCCACCGAAGCAGGTAATTGTTTACCTGCATCCCAAATGAATCTTGGAAAAAAAAAAACTTTTAAATTTCCCATAACTAACAATTTTAATAGGAATTTTATTAAAGAGATAGCTATTCACCTTAATGGCCACACATACTAAAATTCTAAATCATCTAATATAGTTTTCTGGTGACATGGAAGTTGGGTCTCAAATCCTGGCTAGGTATATAGTAGTTGTATATTTACTTGGTATATTCTCATTTTCCTTCCAAACGAATGCATCTTTCTTCTCAATTTTACAGTCGTTTATCTTTCTCCTCACACAGGGTGTCCAGCCAAATTATATTTTTAATTCCCTGACTTTTCCAGGTTTTCCAGATCCAATTGACTTTTTCCCAGACCACTACTGATCGATATTACGTATATTACGAAAATAATTTTTTAAGATCACAGATTAAATAATAGTATGTTTTTTTTTTCTAGATACATACACATTCTGAAGTTGTATCACTCAATAAAGGGATTAAATAATTGCTACCTCCGGGGCAATGGACTATTTTAAGTTAAAAATAGATTTCAGTAAAATTGTATTGAGCCATTAAAAGATTGCCCCAAGCAAGAAAGATTTAAAATAGTTGTGGGACAGAGTCATTCTTAGTTCCTTCTACTTAAAATGTAGGCCTAGTCAAATTTTGCGCATATGAATAATCATGACTCAACTTTGGCTAAAGACACGTGGCAGAAGGGTGGAAAGACACATAACTCACTTGTCGACCTTGAGAAGTGATATAAAGCTGCTCAACATGGACAATGGTGTGTAAGTGATTCTAGGTAGGTATTAACTGGAAGAAAAGTGTTATTTTGACTATTGTGAATCAAAATATGAGGCTTTATATAGACGAAATGTAAAATTTCTAGAAATTTAATAAAATTCCCTGACTTTTCCCTGACCAAGCAAATTCCCTGACAATTCCCTGTTTTCCAGGTTGCTGGACACCCTGTCACAATATCGTTAACAGCCAAATGTATTTAGCTCTGACAGGTATTAAAAAATTACATTTTGAGTCTGATAATGACTAATCATTGTGAAATTGAAACAAAGGTTATTTTTAGAGGGTGATAATAAACACTAAATAGCTTACTACTCAACACTTAAATAAAAAATAACTTGGGTTTAATATGTTTAAGAATTGTGCCCTATGATGTATATTTTCCCAGATGATTTCATACACTATAATGATCCATTTCAAGATGTACCAAATTAGGAAGCATTGTGTTTTAGTTCTATAATGTTTCTCTAACAGTTTACAACCGCTATATCTCAAAATAACATGGCATTGAACTGGTGTGATAGCAGCATGTTCCAGTTCAGTATTAATAGCAATTTGAAATAAACAAGTATTGATTTTTTTTAGCACCATGTCTTACTACTCACTCGGGTTGCACGCTTATGTACTAATTATGCCAATTGTTTTAGGAATTAGGAAGATTATATCCACAGGAAGTATAACCACATTTTCGTAAAGGAAAAGTGGAAAAAAAGCTCAGCACACCCGAGAGATTCAAACCTTGATTTCGCTGTTATCTGTAGTACAGTCTACTGCAAGAGTAGCGCCTTAGAACATGCATCCACCTAAGTTTGTAGTATTGAATTGAATAAAATAGAAATTATTAATACAGTACAGTAAAACCTTAGTATTCCAAACTAATTGAGAGCAAGGTCTGTTCAGATTAGCGAAACATTCAGATTTTCAAGGTGATTTTAAAGTTTCCACCATTTTAAATATATTATGTGTATGTATCATTCCACAGTTGTGAGTAGATTTTATAGTTGGTGTGTTGTGTGTAGTTTATGTGTTTGTTTTTCAAGTGG
Source organism: Timema douglasi (assembly GCA_901482245.1). Taxonomy (NCBI): domain Eukaryota; kingdom Metazoa; phylum Arthropoda; class Insecta; order Phasmatodea; family Timematidae; genus Timema; species Timema douglasi. Next base: position 265,420 of record CABEEJ010000353.1, read on the forward strand.
TCAGTATTATACCTTCCAATAGTACAGTACTGGTACATGACAGGTAAGCGCAAACACAGTTCATGTACACTTTAAGAAAAACAAGAATTTTTTAAGTGTCTCGATAGTGGTGAAAGTGTGACTAAACTATCCAAGGAGTTTGAAGTTTGGAAAATCACAATTAGTAATTGAAGAAAAATCATTCTAAAATTCAACAGTTTAGTTCTTCTAGATTGATTGAATCTCTGGACAGTCGAACAATCAAATGAGTCATCATTTGTCAAGTATGCTGAGGCACTTTTTCCGTGGTTTATTAAAGAAAGAGAGAAATGAATGCCAATAATAGGACCTCTTGTTCAATGAAAGGCTTCTTAAGGTGATACTAACTTAACTGGCAGTAAAGGTTGGTTGGATCGTTGAATAAGAAGGCATGGAGTCCATCAGCTAGCAATATGCAGTGAAAGCTTATCTTCAAATCATAGAGCCACAAATGATTATCGACTATAATTTACTGAATTGGTTAATTTTTATGCCACTCTTCATAGCAGGTTTATAACTATGATGACAAGTTTGAGCTTCAAAATGCTTCCATCTAAAGCTTGGCATCCTGACCAAGAACAATGCACCCGACCAGGATCAAACCTCGATCTCCCCATCTTTGGCAGTCTAGTCTAACACAAGAAAGCGCTTTAGACAACCCGGCCTTCAACGCGGGTTTGGTGAATGTAATTTTTTATGTTTATTATATTGATCAAATTCATTCTTTAATATTGTAGGTATTATTTGTGGCACTGTGTTACTTTGTTATAAAACAAACTTTGTAGAGTAATCTTATGCTAGCAGAATGCTAATTCTAGACAATGTATTTTGTTAGGCCGAGAAATAAAATCTCTCACTTTTGTTTACATTTTTAGGCGCTAAATATTTAAATTCCCTGACTTTGCCTTAATTTTGATTAAATTACCTGACATTTCCCTGTTATGAAAAAATCCCTGACTTTTACATGTTTTCCCTGGTTTTTTTTTTATGTATGTGACCATCATGTTTTATTATAGGAATCAGAATAAGGCTTGGTTAAACAGCAAGCTGCTAAAGGAATGGTTTCACCAACAATTTGTACAAGCTGTTCTGAAACAATCTGAGGATCATGGCTTGCCTTCGAAAGTGTTGTTCATTTATAACACAGCCTTTCATCCACAGAAATCAGATCTTGCTGTTTGTCATATAAAAGTTGTCTTTCTACATCCAAATGTTACAGCTCTGATTCAGCACATGGGCCAGGGAGTGCTACAAAACTTAAAATGAATTTACACAGATTAACTTTAGTGTTTTCTTAGAGATTGAGGATGATAAATAATAAGTCATGGTGACAGGGAAATTAAAAACAATTACAATCAAGGAAGTGATTTATTGTGCGAAAGAATCCTGGGACAATAACAAGAGTGTTCTCATTAAAAAGACATGGTAAACCCTGTAGCATATTATTATGGAAACAAAGACTAAACAATTGCTGAAGAGATTGGCCAGATTCTTCAGTTAGTTAAAAAGATTCTGATTGTGAATAAGCTCAAGAAGATGATGTTTCAGAGTGGCTAACAGCTGATAACAGCGAATTTTGGCACAGAAACTACACCAAGAGCAACTTGTGGTTCTTGTGCAAAGCTCCAAAAAAGAGAGAGATAATGATTCAGTCGAAAGTTATATAGATGCACCAGAAGCTGATGTTATCTTAAATGAAAAAGAAGTGATGGCTTTGAGAAGGGGACTTTTCTACATTAAGCGGCAAAGCAAGGCTACACCAACTGACATCATGTTCATGAAACGCTCGCAAAATGATGTAACTTTTTCACGTTCCATTCTTTGTCATAAGACACTTATGGAGTATGAAATGAAAAGAACCAGGGCTAGAGTTTCTGTAATTTGGAAAACATAGTGACATAAAAATATAAAATGTAGAGTCTTTACTGTATGTTGAATTTGATTCAAAGTTGACATCAGTGGTCTTTGAGTAAGGTGCTCGCCTCAGGACACGATATTTGTGGGTTCAAACCCAAAGGGAGTTGACAAATTTTTCTTGAATGATAAAAATCCATAGCTCAACTTCTTTTGGCGGGGAGGTAAAGCTGTCAGTCCCATGTTGATTGTGGCATGTAAAAGAACCCTGGAAGTTCTGTGAAAATGCCTTTCCCCACAAAATTGCTAACATAATTAATCGGTTTAGGAAGGGCACATTAAATAAATTCAAATAATAAAAAAAAGTACTCAAAAATAAATAGATCCTTCTTTTATTTATTTTTTTATTTTTGGTCTGTTTAGATTATCCGAAGTTCAAATAACCAAAAATGACTGTAGGTCCTAGTTCTAAGGTAAATTATCTCACATCCACACTGGATATGGTAGGAAGAACAGTAACTGGTAGTTACTAATTTTTTTTAAATATGTCCATACATCAAGTCATGTTATCTGCAGCTGTCACAATTGTTAAATATTATCAATACCTATAAAACAGTGGTGGTCCGTCCATGTAAGCAATGAAAGCACTGCTTGCCTACTTTCAGCGAAATAATTTTTATTCTATTAAATAAATTAAAATAACTTAAATAGGCTATATTTAAAATCTCAAACATAATATATTTTGGCATCATCTATATTTAAGCATTTTTTTAAAGTTTGCCTGTGGGGTTGTCCTCTCCACAAAGTCCACGATAGCGAGATAGCTCACTAAAAGCAATCTTAGCCGTGCCTCTATGGCCTGCCTTCAAATGGCATGAGGGTTGAAAGGGAGGGAAAGAGGCAAAGGTGTGTCTTATATGTCCTCATTCAATCAGTAGAGGTAGAATCCAAGCAAAGTTTAAACTGCCTCTTGCTATCATGGAATGAAAGAATTACTCTAAATATCCACCTAGTTGGACTCAATGTCAATTTTGGAGCATGAGCAGTGTCAGTTATACGTTAGTTGTGTTTCCTGGCAGGTCTCGTTTGGGTCATAATTTGTTTTATTAAAGTGTTAGGTTTTATATTTTATTTATCATATTATTTATTTTAATTTAATACAAATTTATATTTTCAATATGTGTGTGAGTAAAGAGGAAAGTGTAGTTAGTAAATTATTAGTGAAATGTTTTTCAAGTTTTTGCTTAAAAGTGAAACTGTTAAAACTGCGAGAGCAACACCTGATCTCCCGCGACTTACTTTCAGTATTTTTATGAAATTATTATTTTTTTACCTTGGCCACTCTCGAAATGGTCATCTTAAAATTGGTTGATGATTTATAGTTTATTTTGACTTAAATTATGCTTCAAAGAATTTAATGCAAAAAAAAAAATAATTCAATGCTGCTTGCTCAGATCCAGAGCCCACCGGCTGCCACTGTTATAAAACACAAATAATATATACTAAGTTAGACCTAGTAAAATGTTATTAATGTTGGCTGCAGAGAAATAGGTATTGATTTTCTAAACTGTTCTTCCAACCAAAATAAGGCTACATAGTTAGGCCTACATGTAAGATATAAGATTTGACGCCATATTGAAGCAGCTAGAGCTTGAAATTAGCAATCAAATGGTACTATAAATAACTTAAAAAACCATATTTCCTGAGTTATCACACTTCTGAACTAGACAATCAAAATATTGTAATAATCTTCATATTATGCTCGCCATGAAGAGAAGGCCTACTATAACCCTGTTTAGAAATGTGTGGATTGTAAAAACAAACAAAAAAAAGTGACTGTGACCATATTTGTTTAGATAGGTATCTTACATCTTAAAAACAGGTTTCCTTTTGTTGACAAAATTTGATCTAGGATCTGATTGATCTTTATTTGGGACAGTAAGGATGTAGTGATGCGAAAGTGACTTGCCGCCGAATAATTTGGCCTAATATTTGAATATACCAATATGGCACTAGGCATTTCTATATATTTTTTTATATAAGCACATACAAATTGATAGTCTAAATAATCATTATACATCAAAATATTGTCATTGAATTAGTCTAATATTTAACAACTAATGGACAGCAAACATCTTCGAACTAAAATGGTGTTACAGTAAACATAACTTACGGATTATTATAGTCTGGTCCACGACCTGAACACTTGATGGGATTCAATTCATCTAGTGGAAATGCGTGTTCCATGTAACTGTCATAACCAAAATAAAACATTTTTTTCGCCTCTTCCAACATTTGTATTCTAAGCTGTTCAGGGAAAAAGCCATACTTTAGTTCTAACTTATCTAAAGGTTTTTTAAATATATTTAGTGCTTCTTCAGTTAAAGTTCCTAAATATGCTACAGTAATAAAAAGGTGAAATGTGTGAAAGTACATATTTGCAAGCCGGTGAACATAATCCCCGCGTTAAAATGATTCGTACACGAATAATGACTCTTAATAGTAAACACTGATAGTGCTTATAAGTTTTAATACGTCAATGAATGATGATGTGTCAACTAGTTATAGGTTATTTCATTTACTGTTAACTCCCTTAAAAACATAGACAAAAGCAGAGATAATAAGGCGATTGTTGACGCTTGACTACTTGTTAAAAGACTCCCGCGAAATGGGCCCGCTTCTAGTAGTTGGGATGAATACTAATTTATCGAGACATCTAGCAGAGAATTGTAAACTACGTTATTGGTGCTATTGCAGTAAGAATGTAGACAAAATGTACCATTAGTGGAAATATGTGTAACTACTGGTTTGATACCTCTACTGCTCATAATATGATATTTTTCCTAATGAATATTAAAAAAAATTGTAAAACTATTTTGATTATAGTGTTAAATAGTGAAATTGTTGGTTTTGTGAAACTTCTTTTTATAGAAAGTTGAAATTTTTCTTTTTTGATGAATTTCGTTAGAAAACGAATCACAATTAAATTATGCAATTTGGAGGAGAAAGAAAAATGTGATGAAGAACAGGGAAGACACCTGAGTATGGAAAGGCAAGTGGTGATGGGCAGTGGCGTCGCGCCTGGGTGAGGGTTTGAGGGGGTTCCACCCCCCCCCCCCCTCCAATTTTGGTTAAAAGCTTAAAAGTTGGGGATTTTGTGAGATTTGAGATCTGGAGTTGAAAAATTCTCGGCTTATTCTGTATCCCATTACTTTCTATTATGAAAGTCCATAACCACAGACTTTACAAAAAATTTAAAATTTCCCAGCTGTTAATCCTTACTCTACAAAAAAATCCCAACTTCAATAATCATCGAATATTGAAAGACGATTCCTTCTGTAGTATTGTTTCCAAGTGTGTTATAATAAAGCATCGGTTTCCATCCTGGGGGTCACAGCTTGTTTTGGATGGGGTCACAATATAGAGGTTTTCGCTTTATATTTACGTTTTCAAGGAATTTAATGATTATAGGACTATGCGATATTCTAATAGAAATGTAAGTTGTTAAAGTGCTAAAAACGACCTAATTACTTTTTAAGTTCCTTTTAGCTATTCCATTCTGATATCTTCTTGCTGACTTGTATATTATGGCAGCCTTGTAATGCTGTTAGCATTATATAAAATTATCCCCCAACCCCGGATTTTTTTATTCTCTTTTATTATATATTAGTCACATATAATCATTATTATAAGCAATTATAATAGTTAAAACAAGCATTAGTGGACATGCGGGTTTAATGTCACGCACGTTTGGTTTAGTTTGTTGGTGAAGCTAAAGTAAGGATTTTAATTCTTGCCAGGGGTAGCTTATTCTAATATCCCTCCAAGTAAATAAGGGTAAATTTATTTTAAAGATTACCTATCCCATTGGTGTAGTTAACTGTAGATAGTCCGGGCTGGTAGTAATACACAGTGAAAAGACTTAAAAACCAAAATTTGAACGCTTTTAATTTACCAAAGTGTCGTGATGGCCGCAGAGAGAGAAGTTGTGGTCATAAGCTACAAAATATTGGAAACTGCTATAGTAAAGCCAGTTAAATTTTTTAATCTAAAATACACGATTTGAACGATATTTGCAAAAAATTGCAGATTTTTTTAAAAACTGGGAGCCTCTTGTCCCCCCTCTCCCCCCTTTCGCTGTCAACATTGCTACTTGTACTCTTCTTTGCCACTTGGGAATTTCGAAATGCTTAGAATTGGGAAAAACACTGGTTCACCCCCCCTCCCTCACACACACACAAACACACACACATATATTTCGTGCAATGACCCTGGTGATGGGTGACTTAAATGCCAAAATTATAAAGGAAGGAAGAGGTTTCGAAAGAGGTACTAGGAGCTGATGGTTGGGGAGAAAGAAACAAAGAAGGAATTGTGCACAAGAAATGGATTGAAGCTTGGTAGCAGTTGGTTTAAGAAGACCAGGGCTATGCATAGATAACGCGCTACAGCTGGAATAGTGAGCAAAAATCCCTAATTGAGAATGCCCTAGTAGCTCCATGGTGGAACGAAAAGGTAAAGAAAGCAGTTAATGCCAAGAACATAGCATTTAGAGAACGGTTCACAATAGGAACAAGACAGACTGAGGATAAGTATAGGGAGGAAAAAAGAAATGCAAAGAAGATAGTAAGAGAAGGGGAAAAACATGGATGGAAGAGTGAAAAAAAAGTACTATAGACTGATTTGGAAGGGAGCAATAAAGTATTGTACAGTCAAGTGAGACAAAGGAGGATGGAAAATAGGTAAGAGGTTCAAATTATGGACGAAAAGGTAGGACAATGAAGAGGGACAAAGGGGTAAAGAAGCTGTGGAAATCATATTTTTATAAATTGTGGAATCCAGAGGGGAAATGATTGGTACGGGAGGAAGAAGAAGAGGAACTGGATGGAGAGATGGAGGAGAAGGAGGTAGCAGACGTAACCTAGAAGGAGGTAGAAGGGGCCTTGAAAATGATAAGGAAGGGAAAGGCACCAGGATTGGCCGAACTCACGATGGAAATGACATAACAACAACGGGATAAATGGGCCTGCAGTGGTGGAATAGAGTAGTAAGGGCAGTGTGGAGGGAGAAGAAATTGTTAGAGGATTGGAATAAATGTGTTATATTACCAATGTTCAAAAAAAGGGATAGAAAGATGTGCAATGCGCGAAAATATACGAAAATATCCTGGAAATGATAATGAGAAAAGGCGTATGGGAAGGATAGAGAGAGGATCAACATGGGTTCAGAGAAAAGAGGTCAACCATAGATTTAATATTTGGAATTAGACAGTTGATCGAAAAGAAAAATTAGGTTTGAAAGTATCTGGTAATGGCATTCATGGATGTAGAAAAAGCATATGGTAGTGTGGATAGGTAAAATGTCTGGAAAACTATGGAGGAGGCTAGAGTAGAAAGAGGAATGGCTAGTATAGTAAAGAATATGTATGATAATAATGTGAGTTGTGAAAGAAGGAGAGATGTTGGTTGGGGTGGTTCCCATTAAAAAATGAAGTAAAGCATATGATACTATTTTTATTGGTGATTGAAATGATCATTAATAGAATGGTAGGTAGACTGGAAGAGGAGATAATGAAAGCAATGATGTTTGCAGATGACTTGATGGAATGGGGGGAAAAGGAAGAAGAAGTACAGGAATAGCTGCAGGAATGGAATGAGGGAGTGAAAGAGTGTGGAATGAAATATAGTATGATGAAAAGTGAAGTGATGGTGATGACAAGGCAAAGGACAAGGCCAAGTAAGGTGATAAAACTGAATGGAGTAGATTTGAAAGAAACAAAGAGTGCAGAGTATCTTGGTAGTATGATTGAGGCAAAAGGGGGAAGCAGAAAAGATACAATGTGTCAAAGGCATCAGGAAGAGGTTTTCTACAGGTGTGTAAGAAGACTTACTATGGATAAGAATGTGTGCCTCTGAAATGTAAGGAAGAGTTGTATATGGCATACTTCGTATTCGTTGAATAGAGCATATTACGTATGCAGTGGAAACTTGGACTTTGGATAAAAGAGAAACAAGGAAAGTGGAGGCCGTGGGAATGAAGTGGTTTCTTTAGGAGCATACTAGCTGTCACCAGAAGAAATAGGATCAGGAATGAAGATATACGGTCAAGCGTTGGGGTACAGGGGGTACATGAGATAGTAGAGGAAGCAAGGATGAGATGGTATGGACATTTAATGAGGATGGAATGGGAGAGGGTTCCAAGAAGATTAATGGATATGAAGTATGTAGGAAATAGACCGCATGGGAGAACAATCTTTTTTAATACGAACGCGAACGATATTTCACAGAAGAGAAATTACGAACTAGGCGGGTATTCTTCTTGTGAACAAAACGAGAGCTTACAGTGCTACTCACACAAATATGAGGCTGCTCCAGTTAACTGTGACGGCAAACATGCAGATGGCGTAAGATAAAGAAAATAGATTTGAACTATTTTAGCCTATCCTGTTTCTATTTGAATTTTGATCCTTATTATCATCAATAAAATTCTGTAAAAGAGTAAATACAGTAAAAGGGTGTAATCATTACAAACTTTGCACCACCGCTCCAGATTAACGCTGTAACCCCCAGGTTGGAAATCACTTGATAAAGGGTTTTGCCATCAAGACCATATTTTTTTCAATTTTCATTTTTATGTGTTGCTGATATGTTCTTAAACGTTCGAGTCATTAGGGTCAGTAATAATCAAGCTCTCTTTACTAGAGAATTTTTAAAAAAAGATCCTTGGCATTTATCTAAACTGTGGTAGGTAGTACATTCTAGTGACGAATAATACATACAATTAAAGAGTTCAAGCTAACTTCGGTGGACGGATGTTCTAAGGCATCACACTCGTGTTATACTGGACTGACGATGACAGGGCGACCAGGGTTCGAATCCTGGTTGGGTGTACTGAGAAGGGTTTTTCCTAAATTGTTTTACACCATTCTTCCATGCAAATGAGGCTACACTTTTTTTTAAATGAAACCTCCTTCATCCCTAACTCATTAGCCTAATTAGTACATATGCGTATAACTTGAGTAGGTGCTAAGAAAAAAAAAAGTTCAGTGAACCACTGTAACTGATCTAGCCGTGAAACTACTTATATTTTTAAAACTGGAAAGCACTGCTATCTAGTGATGGGAGTTTGAACTTTTAGAAATTGCTGCTTTAGATTTATACCGTACTTTATAATACTTAGCAACGCGTCTTACTACCCGTTCGATTTGTACGCTTAAGTACTAATTACGCTAATGGGTTGGGAATTGGAAAGGTTTAATATATAGGAAGTTAATCCACATTTTGGTGGATGGAGAGTGGAAAACGATTTAGGAAAAACCACCCTCAGTTCATCCGAGCAAGATTCGAACCTCGATCTACCCATCCTAGGCAGTCTAGCTCAACATGGAACTAGTGCGTCAGCCAACTACACCACCGAGGCGGGTGACAGTAGATTTGATGCTAATAATAATAATAATAATAATAATACTAATGATTTATATGCTTATGTACTGATTACATCAATGGGTAAGGGATTAGGACGGTTTAATTGAGAGGAAGTTCACCCTCATTCGCATGAAGGGATAATGTAAAACCATTCAGGAAAAATAACACTCAGAGCACCTGAATGTTACGAACCCCAATCTCACCGTCTTTGGCAGTATAGTCTAGCACGAGAGTAGCGCGTCAAACCACGCGGCCACTGACACAGGTAGATGCTTTTTACGTGCAGGAAATTCCTGCACGACAAAACAATGTTTTATTCAAATGAATCAGATATCCATTCAGTATTTTTTTTAAACATACAAATGTATAGCCAATTTTGAAATGTTTTCTTCAAAATGAACAAAACAAATATTTCTATTTTACTCTCATTAGACAGCTGACATAATTTTAACTATTCAAAAAAATATCATACCGTACCAAAGTATTTAAACTAAGTGCTATTTTTATTTATCATTGTTCTTTTAATTAACAGTGAGTGGAACGGATATTGTATTTTATTAACAAACCTATCACAGCTATTGCGTTCAAAGGGAAATTGACATATTATACATTTGAAAATACTTGGTGGTATTTTAATTAAAATTCAATGAACCAATAAAATATAGCTGATTATGCTATTTTGGTTTTGAATATTATCTAAGTCAATGATTACAAATTTTCAGCATGAATATAATTAAATATTGGATTTTAACTGATTAAATATTTAAAACAAGGTTTGATAAAACCAAATAAGAGATCTTATTTAGCAACATTAAAGTCCCTTTAAGATCTACTAGTTTTGTTTTATAAATACATTTGAAATAAATATGACGTACGTCTTATACGAATCTATGAATCATGCCAAAGGAAAAATCCTATTTGAGGTCAACTTAATATATGCTAAGTTTATATATATTTTATACATATACCTAAGTGGTGAAGAAATAGTTTATCCAACATATGTACAGATCAAATAGGAATATTATTTCCCCTGGCCAGTGAAGTTTAGAAAAAATAACTTCTAAACACAACAAAAATTTGGCCTAGTACTAACAACTTTAGTCATATTAAAATGATAAACAAGATATTAAAGTAAATATTAAATAAAAATAAGAACACTTTAGGGAAATAATTTTATAAAATTCTTCTTAGCAGTCAATATGTCTAAAATGCTACTATATTACTAGCATTATTCCATCGTTAATGATACTATAGATCAAAAGTGACAGAACGTTCAACTCATTTGGGCCAGATGTATGAATGTTTAACAACATCCATACACTTAGACAAACAAGCTCTTTTATTCTTAAAACTATTCATGTTTATCTTTTGCACACAATTATCTACAACATTTAGCCACATCTTAAATGGCCTACCCTTTCCTTCTGATCCATACACCCTACTTTCACAAATTCTTTGTTTTGTCACTCGATCCTCACTCATCCTCTCAACATGCCCAAACCCGTGTAAGACACTTCTTTCACATTTACCTATTTGATTCCCTTTTAAACCACACTTCTTCAGCACCCATTATTTAGTGATTCTATCCATACGAGCTTTTATAAATACATTTCTTAATTATCTCACTCCAACAGCATTCATCTTGTTCTTGTGTTTCTCCTGAAAAACCCACTCTTCACATCCATACAACAATGTTGGTGTAAACACACATTTATATACTGCCATCTTTGCATCTTTCGATACTACTTCATTATTTGCAATAGTCCACATTAATCCAACTACTCTAAAATATGCATTCACCTGTCTGTCGACTTCACCATCTATCCTTCTCTCCTCACAGAATATCTGCTCATATGCACCAAATTATTCACTTGTTCTAAGAGTTTTCCATTTATACTAAGTTTACAATCATTCCCTGAACCATCCTTATCAAAAACTATCATCTTAATTTTGGAGGCATTTATAAGAAGATCCTTTCTGCCTGTAGTCACATACAAACGATTTAATGCATTCTGCAAGTCATTTTCATTCTCAGCAATTAATACGGCATCAACATTATAAAAAGCTAAAAATATAATTAAATGCTAGATTATCAATTGATAAACATTATTTGACCAATATTTTACAAAACAATGCAATAATAAATTTTAGAAACTAATAAATGTTATGGTAGGTAATTTAATTTATTTTTTATTTATATAATAGACTTTATAAAGTATTTTATTATAATGCTTTCAAATTTCTATAAGATCAGCACATAGCTTTTTTTTTAAACAATTACAAGTCCTTTCTTTGTGATATGCTTGGTATTAAAATCAAATTTAAATGACAAATAAAGCAAAATATTACTTAGAGTTTCAAGGAAGGGTGTCTTGATTTAATAATTATTAAATTTCCAAGTATAGAGCGCACCACTAATCGATCTCGCCACAGTGGTGCCTGAGTTTGTAACGTTGAATACTGTATCTCCCTTGTCTTTATCGATGGGTTGGCCTCCTTTCTCTCTCTCTCTCTCTCTATGCTGTGAAGTTAGATCCCCTAACACCCAACAAAAACACCCGGGAGCCACAGTCGTGACGTCATTTGGTCTTTGGCGGCACGCTAGCTCAGGCTGACACAAAATCATTAACACTCAAGAGGGGAATAGGCACAGAAAAGGACTGAAGAAAAGTGCCACAAAACAGCGTCACTAAAGGGAGAAAAAAAAAATTATAAAATAGTGCGAACAAAAATCAATGTAACTCCATGGCCAAGTATAGGGGAGGGTAGGGTGGTCCACCATGAGACAAAATAAACATTTTTATTTTTGTAATTTTGTACATTTATTTAATCTGACCAAGGTAAATATTATCAAAAACTTAAGACTTTCTTGTACCTATTTCAATGGTTTGATCCAAGATAAAAATATTTGTAGGCATAATAATAAATACAAACATAAATCCTTACATGTGTCTCATTGTGGCCCAATGATGGGCCATGATGAGACACCACTTGGGCCACAATGAGACAAATATACAATTTTACTTTTAGTAAGAAAAAACCTTAAAGCTAATGATAATTTTTAATTCAGATATTGTTTATCGATTTTTCATTAAGTTCATTTTTTAAACAAACACATTAAAAAAACATATATGGACTTATAGTTGCTACTGTCCTTCGATATTCTTTGTGTTGTTAACGAATGTTCAGTAACCTAAAATCGATTTCAAACTTGTAGAATGATTGAAGCCTTTTTGTATTGCCAGAAAATGATGGTTTTGGCAATATCATTTGTATGTCCTCGAGAGGAACTGAAGCCAAATCAGGTACAGGAGGAAATACAAATTTTCCTTCATTTTTAACATACTTTCTCAAGAAATTAATTTCTACATCACTCCCTGATACACTAGGGGCTACAACAGTACCAATATAAAAAAAATATCTCTCTTTGCACTGAACTGCACTAAAACAAAATCACCACACTCTGGCTCACGATCCAGCTCCTCAAAACCACTTGGGTCGATTTCCGGTGACCACTCTATCTCATCATCGGAACTATCACATGGTAGATATAGGCCATAATCATTTTCATCTTCTGATGATAGTGGCTCACTATTTAGTATTTTCTTTTTCTTATTGAAGAGTTATTTTCTTACCAATGCCATTTTATGTTTTCCATAGAGCTTTTCCTTTGTTTTATTTTCAATTCTGTTTTTCTCCGGAGTGTCAGTTGGTATGCAGCTGCTTAATTTGCGTTGCTGATTTCTTTGTTTCTTTCTTGCTCCTGCCTTTGGAAACCCTTTTAAACTGTCAGGGCCGATGAATGATTTCTTCTGTGATGAATCTAAGTTTAATCTTGAAGAATTTGAACCAGGTGAACTTTGATGGATTTTTTCTGAATAATCATTAGCTGAAAATAATTTAGAGGATGTTGATAGGGCTCTCTGTGAGGGTAATTGTAAGGACGTAGATTGAATTTCATCAGAAACCACATTCACAGGCCCATTTGAAGTACCTGGTAAATCACGGTCTGTTACAGAACTAGTCATGAAATCATCATCTGTAAATACATTTCTATCAAATGGGTATATTCCTGTTTTCTTAAACCCTGACTTGATGTTAGAAGGGTTCATTGCTCGTTCATGGGCTATTCCTACACAACTGGCAACTTGATATATTGTCATTGGAACCCCAGGATTGTGAAGCAGCCAAGAATCTACAGCAGAATTGTAGTGTGCCTTAAATGAGTAGAATACAGACACATCAAGTGGCTGCAACTTGTTACTGCAATGAGGTGGCAGAGTAACTATAGTAACTCCATTTTCTTTCGCAAGGTTAAGAGTTTCTATTGTAAGATGGCTTTCATGATTATCATAAATAAGCATAGATGGATTTTCTTTAGTGGAGCTAGTGTGTGCTATAAAGTGTCTCATAACAGAAGGAAATATTTCCCCTGTCATCCATCCAGAACTACTCACAATACCCAAAGTTCCGGGTGGGGCACCATTCACCATATGCGTTTTGAAATTCTTACGAGGAAATACCATTATCGGTGGTAAGGAGTTCCCTGCTGCACTTACTATACAACAAGTCGTTACCAAAGTTCCCCGTTCCCCACTTGTGCACTGGCTTACTTGCTTAGTGCCTTTTGCAGCTATTACCTTCTTTGGTTTTTGAACTGTGGTGGTTCCAGTCTCATCCAAATTATACACACGACTTCCATCTGAAAATTTATGAGAGCGACTATACGCATTCTCAATATTGTTAAAAAATTGGTTGACATTATGTTTGTTGAAGGAAGTTGCCCGGGAGATACTACAACCTTCTGGTTGTCGGATACTCAGCTCTGGATGTCTCTTTAAAAAACCTTGGAGCCAATCAATCCCAGCTTTCTGTTTTATTTCCCACGAAGGAGGCATAGTTTTTGAATTAATCTTTGCCATCTCATATGCTAACTCACGAAAATCTTTAGTTGACTTTCCATAGCACATTTTAGAACACTGAGCCATGTAGTTTGATAAAGATTTTTCCTCTTCCGAATTGAAAACTAAACGATGTTTGTAGTTAGCGACCATTCTAACTTTGACATCAGGGTTAGGATTATTCACTTGTTTCTTAACATATCTTTGCAATGTTTGAAATGATACTCCATTCAAAGAAGCAGCTTCCCGAAGAGACAGTTTTCTACCTTCTTCCCCCAACAAAACTTGCCGTACAGCATTCTGCATATTTTCTTCAGAGAAAGTTCCCTTTTGGCTTTTCCTTTTCCTTCCTCTAGACATGATAATTGACGGTAGGCCTAATAAGAAAGAACACAAACTACAGTATGATGTTTATTCAAGACTATACTTATATTTTATTGGGAAATAATGATTAAATTTAGTATATAGGAATCTTATAATCAAAGTATGTACATGGGCCACGATGAGACATGTCTCATCGTGGCCCAAATATTTTGTTTCATTGAGGCCCAAAAAGGCTTAAATAAAACAATTATGGCTAACCTAAGTAAATATAAAAACAATGTTTTAATACTCTCAGCAAGCCTAACTTAAAGATTTGGGGTGTATCTTCATTTTAAATACTTACCCTTTTGTTTTGTTTTTGAATGCAAATCAAACTGTAAAATTACTCCAAAAAATAACTTTCCAAAACAAAATATCGACTGAAAACAATAATTTGTAACCAACAGCATGCAGCCATTTGCAAAAAGAACTATAATTAGACAGTTAGTTCTTTAGTCTGCCACTAGATTTTGTTCTGGCTAATATTTGAATTAAGGGGGAAATTTGGATTGTTTCATGGTGGCCCATGTCTTATGGTGACCCACCCTCCCCCTACCAAAGTTCTAAAGGTTCTAGGTTCGATTACGTGTGGTTACTTGTGAAACTACTTTTTTCCTTGATTACGTGTACGTCCTATTAGACAATTAGTAAACATCAAGCCACTAGAATATAATGCTTAATATTAGTTTTTTTTAGCACAGCGTTTTACTACATGTTTGGGTTTTACGTTTATGCACTAATCACGCTAATGGCTTTAGAAAGGAGGTAGGTTATATTTATAAGAAGTGTACTCAGATTTGCGTAGAGGGAGAGTGAAAAACCATTTTGGAAAAAACATCATCAGTACACACAACCAAGATTCGAACCTCGGTCTCCCCGTTATCAGTAGTCAAATATATTTGGAGAGTGACGTCTAGGGGCCGTCCATAAACCACGTAACGCTTTGAGGGAGGCAAGGAGGGGTGAGCTCTAATGTCTACATGCTGCTACGTGGGGGGAGGGTGGGGGTACATCAAAGTGTTATGTAACACAGATCTTATACTCAAATTCTAATGTTAAAAAATAATATTATTGTTCATGTTTTCACCTTTGATAAACATACTTATAGCTAACTTCCGAATATATGTGGCGTTGAAAATGCAAGTTTAGCACTTACTTTTTGTCTATTAATATTTTGAATGCGCTTTGGTGTTACTTACTTACTGTCTATCCGAGACTACAAACGCCAATTACATTCGAAAACACATATTTCCATGCGCATTACAGTGACATGTTTATGCTCACCGCATTTGTTTAAATTTGTCCAATCTACTGACCCCCTCACGTGCTTTTAATTGGATAACTGCTGTCAGTCGATGCGGCCATAATTTATAAGTATTGTTGAGTTTGAGTATAATTTAGATTCCTACTGCACATTCTTTTACATAGTCCGTGAATAATCGCTTGTGTTAGTACAAAAACACATAATTTCTTCAAAAAGAGAAGACTTGTTCATTGCTTGTGTATAAAAAGCGATATTCAGAAAAAAAACATTGGAGGAGTCTTAAAAAGATGAAGTGAAATGGAAAGAAGCAAAAGTACAGAATTTATCTCAATTCAAGTTTTAGGAGTCCATCAATAAGTGTTATTTCTTCATACCAGCAGCATGCTAGGAAAATTAAAGCTTCGAATATCATTAGTTATTTACAAAAGGTAGGTGTATTTAAGCCTATACCTTTTCCCTTCTGATAAATTAGTATGTATGTCTATAAATGCAACTATTATACACCTGTTAGGGTGGCCGCATTGTCTAAATTGTAATTCTCTCAGTATAATAGACGGCCGATGTTGGGGGGATGGGATTCGATTACCAGTAAGATCTACTGTGGATTGCTTTTCCTAAATGGTTTCCCGCTATGCCTCTATGCAAATGCTGGTAGATTTTCTTTAAAATTCTAAATATTAAACACCTCTAAAAGCTCTCTGAAGTGTTTTTTATAGCAACATAACCTCCTAGCTGCTGGAGGCTAGGAACAATTCTAAATATTAACCACCTCTAGAAGTTATCTGTAGTCTTTTTCATAGTAACATAACCTCCTAACTGCTGAAGGCTTGTAAAATTCTAAATATTAAACACCTCTAGAAGCTATCTGAAGAGTATTTTTATGTCACCATAGCCCCCTAAGGGCCGAAGGCTGGGAAAATGTATGGATATTAAACATCTCTAAAAGCTATCTAAAGTGTCTTTTTATGACACCATAACCCCCTAACTGCCGAAGGCTGGGAGAATTTCTAGATATAAAACATCTATAGAAGCTATCTGAAGTGTTTTTTTATGGCAACATAATCCCTTAACTGCCGGAGGATAGAAAAATTTACAATAATAAAGGGTGACCTTGCGGTCTAGGGGTAAGGTGTCAGACTTCTGTGCTGGCGGCCGGGGTTCAATCCTCGGTCCCGGCACAGATTTATCTGATTACCAAACCCTTCCTTCACCTCTGACAAGACATCTTGTGAATGTGGGGAATGCCAGGCCTCCACCGTGGTTCGGATTCCACGTTAAACTGTAGGTCCTCCATTTCATCTCACAATCACCCTAACATTACACATGAGCGTAAGTGCGTATAACCCGAACGGGTAGTAAGACGCGGTGCTAATAATAATAATAATAATAATAATAATATCTAAATATTAAACACCTCTAGAAGCTATCTGAAGTGCTTTTTATGGTAACACAGCCCCCTAATTTGTACTTTTATCTCAATTTTTACATTGGTTGAACCATAAATAAAGCCATTTTGTTCATAAAATTTCGGGGGTGGTTTGAGCCCCCCAAACTCCTCTCTAGCGACAGCCTTGTTTATTTGTTCGTACTGGATTTTTAAAGCTACAAGGATTTTTCGGTACAACTTGAATTATTATTTATTTCAGTTTACCCTAATCTGAGCTTAAATGGAGCTTAAATATATTTATTTAGATTTTCAGATATTGTTAAAGTCGTGTATTTTAGATTAAAAAATCTAACTGACTTTATTACAGCGGTTTCCAACAGGTTGTAGTTTATGACCACAACTTTTCTCTCTGCGGCCATCGCGACACTTTGATAACTTAAAAGGGTTCAAATCTTAGTTTTTAAGTTTTTTCACTTTGTATTACTACCAGCCCGGACTATCTACAGCTATCTTCACCAGTGGGATGGGTAAAATTGAGAGGAAATGTATACTTATTTGCTTGGAGGGATATTAGGATAAACTACCCCTGGCCAGAATTAAAATTCTTACTTCACCTTCACCAACAAACCAAACCAAAAGAGCGTGACATTAAACCCGCATGTCCACTAATGCTTGTTTTAATTACTATATATTGCTTCTAATAATAATTACATTCGTATAATTTGTAGTCAAATAGAATCAACAAGCCAGGGTTTAGGGGATGATTTTATATTATTCTAGCAGGCTGCCACAGTAAACAAGTCAGCAAGAAGCTATCAGAATGGAATAGCCAAAAGGAACCTAATCAGTAACTAGGTCGTTTTTAGCACTTTAACAACTTAGGTTTCTATTAGAATTTCGCATCTTCTTATAATCATTAAAATCTTTGAAAAAGTATATATAAAGCTAAAACTTATATATTGTGACCCCACCCAAAACACACTTTGACCCCCAGGTTTGAAATCACTGCTTTATTATAACACACTTGGAAGCAATATTTAACTAGTAAGCTCCCGGAGATGTAGAACTCGCTCGTCACTTTATCAAAGAAAATACAATTTGGCCATGTTTATTTAAAAACATGTTCAACTGTAAAATAAAGCAATAAAAAATAGAATTTATCGATATTTCTAAAGTATTTTGATACCTGTCTACCAATTTCCTGCTTCATGGCCTAATGGAAGTTGCCACAAAACGCTAATACTGGTACGTCAATAAACTATTCCAAACATATTGTAATTTATCGAGTGTAGGTGAAGGGGCTTCCCCTGACATTTTATTAAATAATTTATGCCAAATTAGAAATTAGCACGCTAAATAACATGGTTATACGAAATTTCATGCAAATCGGACACCAAATAACAAATTTAAAAATGTATCCCAAATTTGAAAATGTTAAAAGGCGGAATTTTTTTTTTTTGTTTTGTTTAATGTAGTCTACTTAATCAAATGAAAAATTATAAAAGTTTTAACAATGTAACACAGCCCTATTATTCCTCTTCCTTCATTGTTGCTTTGAGCCTAATTAAATTGCTTTCATGAAAGCCTATTTTAATAAACAATGAAATAAGATATAGAGTTCATATAAAACTAGTATAGATACCTGCTAGAAAAATTAGTGTGTATTTCAGAAGTCAAATATTAACACTAAACTCAATCTCCTTATTTCATCAGACAGAGCTTTCGATAAGAAAACAATAAAATGTTGCGCAACATTCACTACATTTATGCCTTCAAAATTTAATAAAGCCCTAATTAAGGCATTGGCTGTACAACATATGATAATTTTAATCATAAAACTGTGACAGTACAGTCTAGCAGCCACGAAAATCACAACTAAAAACACTAAACCATAAATAAAACATTGGCTGATAATGCTGCCACTTCAAGCATTGCTGGATAAATGAAATTTTGCTACTGGACATCTCATGTTCCCTTATGATTCGTTTCCATACCACATTCGGCATACAGTCAATGGCCTTTGTCTCTGCCTACTGACAACGGCGCCACTATACTACCTGATTAACTAAGATTGATAATATCTACTAAACAAGGAATCTCCTAAATGTTTGATGATTTTTGAATTTGGGATTTTTTGTAGAGTAGGGATCAACAATTGGTAAATTTTAAATTTATATGTACAAGTCTGTGGTTAAAGACTTTTATAATAGAAAGTAAAAGGGTACAGAATAAGCCTAGAATTTCCCAACTCCAGATCTAAAATCTCACAAAATTCCCAACTTTCAAGCTTTTAACCAGCATTGGGGGGAGACACCCCGCAACCCACGGCGCGATTCCCCTGATTAGCCAGGAACCAGGATCGATGTTGGGACGAAACATGAGTCTAGGAATTGATAAGTTAACTAAAGTAATAATAATAATAGTTAGCACCGCGTCTTACTACCCGTTCGGGTTATACGCTCTTAGTACTAATTACTCTAATGGATTAGGAATTGGGAAGGTTGAATTAGAGGAAGGGAACCCGCATTTGCGTGGAGGTAGAGTGGAAAACAATTTAGGAAAAACCACCTCCAGTTCACCCGACCGAGATTCGAACCTCGATCTCCCCGTCCTCAGCAGTTGAGCTTAACACGACTAGCGCGTTAGCCAACTACGCCACCGAGGCGGGTTTAACTAAAGTAAAACTGTAGATTAATCCAAAATATAATTTAGAAAAGCTGTATGCCTAGAATTGTTTAGTTAGCTCTCTATATAATGAAAATATGACTATCAAAAAAAGTGCACACTATTAAGAAAGATGTCTTCCCCCAGCGTTAAGCATCGTATGTAAGCACTTTAACATCATCATGTAGCGCCACTATAGAAAAGGGCCATCCTAGTCAGCACACAGTAGTGCCGCAGCGTCTTGCTCTTAATCAGATCGCAAACCTGGCATCCATAACATAAATACACTTAATCAGATCGCAAACCTGGCATCCATAACATAAATACAACAGAGGTTTTTCCTCATGAACCTGAGGAATTAGATACCGACGTCTTTATGTCTGTATAAATAATAATACTCTCTGAATCAGAATTTAAAATTGATTTTAAGAAATATTAGATCTGAATCCCTCCTTTAGTATCACAAAACTTCCCTATGAAAAATTGACATTTCTTCTTGGTGAGAAAAGTTACATAACATAGGTTGGGGGGGAGGGGGGCTAGGCTAAATGTCTACATGGTGTTACATGGAGGGAAGAGGAGCTAAAAAGGTAAGAAAAAAGTGTTACGTGGTTTATGGACGACCCCTTAGACCATGCAGCGACCAAGACGGGTCTGTGGGAGTTTATGTTCGTAAATCGTCTGCTGATGTAAGCGTTGTAATAAGAAAGTACACGTACCACTTTAAACTACAAACAAAAATAGAACAGGCCATGGGTATCAATAAAGAAAAAAAATTGTATCCTTAATAACAAAGACTAAGTGAGTAAGGATTGAAATCATATTTTCTTTTATAATTTGAACAATCTTGTCTACGATAAAACAAAACAAATCACAAGATTGCTGACCTAATTATGGTGATAAAATAAAAATATTATTATTATTATTATTATTATTAGGATTATTATTATTAGATTATGCCAGTGTTGCATGGAATTCCACTACCTTAACTAACTCTCTCAGGTTGGAAAACGTTCAAAGAAAATTTGTCGCTGCGTGCTATGATAAATACAATAGTAACCGGATTTATTATGATTATGACAAGTATTAAAAACCTCTTGGGGCTTCAAACTCTCTTCTCGCGTGGACTTTATTGTGATGCCCTTATTGTTTTTAATATTGCCAAGTTGGTGACCTGGCGGTCTAGGGGTAAGGTGTCAGACTTCTATGCTGGTGGCCGGGGTTCGATCCTCGGTCCCGGCAAAGATTTATACTGATTACCAAACCCTTCCTTCACCTCTGACAAGACATCTTGTGAATGTGTAGTGGTAGGGTGATTGTGAGATGAAATGTAGGACGTTTAACGTGGAATCCGAACCACGGTGGAGGCCTGGAATACCACACATTCACAAGTTGTGATTAATACATGTTGTTTCAGAGGTGAAGGAGGGGTTTGGTAATCAGATAAATCTGTGGCGGGACCAAGGAGAAAGGAAGAAGATATCACCTTTATGTATTGGATTCTTCCAAAATTTTTCTTTTTTTCCCTGGGTGGGCTTTCTTAATTAAATTTGCACTAATCCATTTACTTTTATTTTCCATTATTTTTATCAATTTCCATTGTTATAAAATAATTTATAAATAATTAATAATAATTGACAAAACGTGCTCAAATACTATATGTATAATTTAGAGTAAGCATTACCCAAAACAGTGGACACACGGGATAAGGAGTCAACCATGTATAGTCTTGTTCGTGCCTGATGGGGAGTTTGGAATAAAATCCGGGCAGATGTTCCGAGAGTGGTTTTCGGTAAACCGTTTTTCACTCGCCTTGCACAAAAATGGAGGTAAGTTTCCACTACATTTTAACTTTTCCATCCTTATTCGATTCGTCTATGTGGCTAGTCTGAACAGTCAGTGAGACGTGGAGGCCGAGATAATTGTGTATACAGGATGTACCTACCATGTGGGACCCCCTTTAGCGGTGGACAATAGACATAAAAACCATGGAATAAGTTCATATAAGCATGTGTCTCATTTTACCTTGTTACCGAGTTATAGTCGAGTTTGTATTCCAGTAATGTGGAGCTGCTTAACATTATAAGGAATCACTTTGCTGTAACTCGGAATCAAGGTCAAATGGGATACATGTTTGTGTTCACTTATTTAATTGTTTTTGTCTACCACTGAAGTGAGTCCCACATGTTACGTTACATCTGTAATTGGCCACAAATACCTACGAACTATTTTCGTTTCTTTTAATTTACATATTTTTTCTGTAAAATTTGTATCTATATTACTATTATTATTATTATTATTATTATTATTACTATTATTAGCAACTCGTCTTACTAACCGTTCGGGTTATACTCACTTACGCTAATGTGTAATGGTAGGGTGGTTGTGAGGTGAAATGGAGGACCTACAGTTTAAAGTGGAATCCGAACCACAGTGGAGGCCTGGCATTCTACACATTCATAAGTTGTGATTAATACACGTCTTGTCAGAGGTGAAAAAAGGAATTGGAAATTAGATAAATTTGTGCTTTATCTATAATATTTAGTGGTCAACCTTGGTAGTTTTGGGGTAAAGTTTGGATTCAAACCGAGCTGAGGTTGACGGATGGTTCTTGAGCGATAACAATTCGTAACACAACTTCCTTCGGAGGGGAAGTGAAGCTGTTGGTCCCATTTCGATTGTAGCAAGTAAAAGAACCCTGTAAGGTATGTGAAAATACCTTTCCCAGCAAAATTGATGGACTCTTTCATTCTCATTCATAGAAATTCAGTGCGGAAGGCAACGGGTAACCACTACCATTCCTGAACTCACTTAGGTTTCTACCAGATGGTGCGGGCAGCATTAACCAACTGAGGAGCCTGAGTGCATGCCCAACTCTGTATGGATGGAAAATCACATGAAACCAACCTTCGGGTTGTTGACTTAGGAAGTAGAATTGTTAGTTATGTAATTCGCCAAATTTAAATAAGTACTAATGCGTTGAGTCATTACAGTAATTCGTCTACCTTTCACATTATTTTAATATCAAGTTAATTAGGAACTTCTGTTTCTATTTAAGTTATGGTGACCTGGTGGTCTAGGGGTAAGGTGTCAGACTTCTGTGCTGGCGGCTGGGGTTCAATCCTCAGTCCCGGCACAGATTTATCTGAGGCACAGATTTATCTGATTACCAAACCCTTCCTTCACCTCTGACAAGACTTGTATTAATCACAACTTGTGAATGTGAGGAATGCCAAGCCTACACCGTGGTTTGGATTCCACGTTAAACTGTAGGTCCTCCATTTCATCTCACAATTACCCTACTATTACACGTTAGCGTAAGTGCGTATAACCCGAACGGGTAGTAAGGAACGGTGCTAATAATAATAATAATAATAATAATAATTTAAGTTACGTACATATATTTGATATTTTTATTACTTTTAGGTGCCGGTGTCATCTTGATCTTATTTTCTTAACGCCACGTTTTTCTACCCGTTTGTATTATGCGCGTACGTATCCAGGGGAAGTTTGGTCCAGCTGGTCCGGAGCGCCTCCTGTCGAACATGAAGGATAAATAAAATACATTATTTATCATTACAATAAATAACTAGATGTAACGCCTTGGGTTATATTATCTAGTTTGATCTCATAAATTATTATGTAATTTGTTTAAAGTATGTCTTAAACGAGTAATGGATCAGATTGACTATTGACTTGTAACTTCTTTACTTTGGACCACCCCTCCCCCCTAAGAAGAATTTATGCGTACACCCCTATACGTATCAACTACGCTAATGTGTTAGGTTGAATTTAGAGGAAATCTACTAAAATTTGCGTTGAAGGAGGTTGAAAAACTATTCAGTGAATCTACCCTCACCCAACTGGGATTCAAAACCTGGTCGCCACATCATCGGTAGTTAATTCTATTCTAAGAGTGACAGCTTAGACCATTCTACCACCAAAACAGGAGTCATTTTGATAATATTTAAAGGAAATATGTTGAAAGAAGCTTAAATAAATATACTAACATTCACCCGAATATATATTGAAAAACTACAAAGCATTTGTCAGGGATTACAGCCAAAGGCTATCAAAGTCACTACCACTGATCATATTATTGTCGCTAGATAGTTTATTCTAGACTAGTAAATAATCCCATGCGAAACTATCGTAAACTCCATAGTGTGTGTGTGTGTTTTGCGTGTTTTTTCGCTAAAGCTGATAGCTAAGAATTATCTTATCAATCACTGTCGCTCACTGGTTTATCAAATTATTGTCAGTCGCTTTCAACCCCTTGCCTCTGATAACGTATCTAGTTATTATTAAGTTGTTTTTCTACCGCATCTTACTACTTAACTGAGATATCTACATTTAATTACATTACGGGACTAGAGATGATGAAGGTGAACTGTTTAGTGCAGCCCTGTCACACTAGTAGCCTGCGGGTCGCATATAGCCCTCGGAAGCATATTTTGTGGCCCACAACGCATTTAAGAAGTTTTTTTTTTTTTAAATAACGTTATTCAGGAGTTCCGTAAACATGATTAAACGTATATTGTGGAAAATGTATTATATGTATTGTTTGCTGTACTGTACTGTATACCAATTATCATAATACTTTTAATGTAATATGTTCAGGGCCGGTTTAAGGGCCGTGCGGACCGGGCAGTTTGTCAGGGCGTTGGCTCAACGGGGGGCAGCGGGGGGTGGGGTGCCAAACAGCCCACCAACATAACCTAAAGTAACTTGAGCGTGATAATTTTACGTTTGGTTTGGGGACTATTTTAAAATCACTCCCAGGTTACATAAGGTTTGGGGATTATTTTCATATTTTATTACTATCCCCCGTTTACATAGTATGGCGCCAAAACTCAATCCCGCCCAAGTGCAAAATTTACTTCGGGTCGTCCATGAATATATTAGTTATTAGTTTAGAGGTCTCTCATGTAACATTCGTCTGTTTAATTTATCCAAAAATTTCTTAGTAAAAAAGTAATGAATTTTCTGTTTTAGAGTATCAAATAAAATTATATATTATTGATAAAGTCTAGGCCTAATTTCTACGTGTGTAGCCCGCACAATGTCTAGGAATATAAAATGAGGACCTAAGCAAACTTAAAGTTGTACAGCACTGGTTTAGGGAATTCACCCACTTTTAGGACCAGGTTGAACGTAAAGCCGTTTATGAAAATAAACTCTGAGTTCACCCGGCTGGGGTTCAAACTTTGACCACACATCCTCAGTGAACCAAACCAGACGCACTTGATGCCTTATTAATCCACAAACCTATTGATGCAGGTAGAAACTGTTTTTGTTCTTTCTTTTCAGCACAACGTCGTTTACCTGCATTTTTGTGGAGGGAAAGTGGAGAAAACATTTAGGAAAAACCACCCTCAATGCACTCAAACCATTATTCGAACCCAAATTCCCTCGTCGTAGTCTATCTAGTTTATTGCAATAGTGATGTCTTGAACCATTCGATCACTAAACTGGGTATAGTGTAATTAAAGAATCCAAAATTGATCTCGGCAGAAATCTGAATAAGTGCACAACAATAAACAGAGAATAACTAAAAACATATCGTTTAGTGGTCTATACTATTTTTTATCAATATTAAAAGATTAAAAAGTGTTGGTAGAAACACAATACATTAAATCTGTACTAATGTTTGTTGATATAGCTTTAGAATGGACACGTTTCATATTAAAAATGACACATTTTGAACAAATTCAGCGACACTATAAGCCATATATTATCTTTATGGATTAATATAATATAAAAGGGCGGTGACTATGTAACCTCTATTTACGTTGAAGGGTAGCTAACTTAACCTGCTTGGTTCCACTACAATGCAGCCTACAAGATAGGCAATAGTGTATCCGTCTAGTTACATCTACCTTTCCAGGTAATATATTATTATTATTATTATTATTAGCACCGCATATTACTACCCGTTCGGGTTATACGCACTTACGCTAATGTAGGGTGATTGTGAGATGAAATGGAGGACCTACAGTTTAACGTGGAATCCGAACCAAGGTGGAGGCCTGGCATTCCCCACATTCACAAGTTGTGATTAATACACACCTTGTCAGAGGTGAGGGAAGGGTTTGGTAATCAGATAAATGTGTGCCGGGACCGAGGATTGAACCGTGGAATCCCAGCACAGAGGTAATATAATAATATTGCGCGTCTGGGCTACATCACTTGTAACTCAGTTTGAGGGAATATTAGCCAGCACTAATGTACCGCTGCCACGAAGATGCCTGAATGGAAAATCACGATGAAATGAGGTGATGGTGATAGTGAAAATGAGGGTGTGAAACCAGTGAAAACTCTTAAATCTAACTTAAGACTAACTAACCACGTCCTGATGCCCGTTAGTGGTAGTTCTCTTTTCAGGAAATATACCCAATGCACCAGATCGGAATCGAACCCTGGACCCTTAGACTTGTAGCCAGGTGCACTTACCACTACATCGCAGGGCCGGTTACCTTTCATGTAAGTGGAGTGTACACTTCATTTACCCCGAAAGGTCTTACCTTGACGTACTACACTATGATCCTAAATTATAAGCTATACCATAGTGGAATAATGCAGGAAGAGCTTTCTATCTTGTAGAGTAAGCAAAGGGTACTCTTTCCCACCAATCTCTTACTTTGTAGTGCAAATGTTAATTCAAAATTCAAACCTATTCACTATTTGTCAATAAATTCAGCCAAATTTTGTGTACATCCCCATTATTTGTGGACATAGTTTAATTAAAATACTCTTCTGGTGGATATCTAAGAGACGAGAGCTAGGGGCGGTATTTTTTATGTGTACTCTTTTTTTTTTTTAACAAAACTTTANAAACGTTAGTTTGGCTAAAATAAATAAAATATTTCTCCAGTAGGAAGAAATAAAGAGTTTAATTTTCTTCAGATGTTGATATCAGCAGTTGTTTAATATCTGTCAATAACATATTTACATTTGACGAAGCACTTTTTAAATGAAGAGAAAAAGTTGTCATGAAATTCCACGATACCTTGACAGATATTAAAGAACTGATTATATTACCATCTTAAGAAAATTAAACTTCAAGTCTCTACTTAAGAATTTTTTTAAATTTGTTTTGGGCCAGAAAAATATTTTGCTAAAATAAACTGCGAAAAACACTGCGGTTAGCTCTCGTCCCCTACACACCTACCCTAAGTGACAAAGAAAGAAAGAAATAGTGAACGCCTACTTGTACTTATTATCTAAACCAAAGTTTTGAATGTTTTAGAATTGCTTTGGTTCTATCTTCCTAGATCAAATTAATCTCGTTTTCACATTTTAAAATACAGTATGAAACCAATCTGCTTCGGTCAGCGAATGATCTAAGTTGTTACTCTCGTAATAGACTGGACTGTGGATGACGGGTATATTGGGGTTCGAATCCCGGTTGGGTGTGCTTTGGGTGGCTTTCTCTAAATGGTTTGCCACTCTCCCTCTAGACAAATTAGGCTACATTTTCTATAAAGTGAAACTGTACTCATCTCTAGCATATTAATGTACGTAGTAAATATACTTAGAGCCAAAACGAGTAGTTAAACGCAGTGAATAAAAGAAATGAAACTGTTAGTGGACCTGTGTGGAAGTGTATTGACAAGTTGGCTAATAGAGCTGTTTTAAACTGCATTGACAGGTTTGCTAACCAGTTGTAGATATGTGTGGAAGTGCATTGACAGGTTTGCTAACCGGTTGTAGAGCTGTGTGGAAGTGCATTGACAGGTTTGCTAACCGGTTGTAGAGCTGTGTGGAAGTGCATTGACAGATTTGCTAAGCGGTTTTACCGGGCTAAAAGGAGACGCACAGCCCACTACGCCGGCGATATGAACTCAGCCCGAGCTAGCCTGGCCCGTCGTGCTATCGATCCCCTTAGCCTCCCCGCTCACAGCCATCGTGGCAGCTTCACTCCCGCTACTCCAACTGGCAGGGTAGGTTGTACTCGACCTAACTAGGTCCATTCCTCCTCTTGTGGAGAGAGAGTGAGTGAGAGAGGACCAAGTTTCGCCCGCGAGTTGCCGCTCGCCTGACCCCAACATGAATTCATCCTGCGGGCCCGGCCCTCGCCGTCGTACCTTGACTGACCTTTGCCGCACTGTTGACATCTTCTCAAACTACTTCTCCTGTCGTCATCGTCTTCAGCCGTCGTTACGACACTAAGGCGCCCCCAAATTTTTGGTGAGTGCTCGCTCTCGTCTCCTTTCTCAACCTCAAATGTCTCTACCCCTTTAGACAGCAGACTTGCTGACAGCACACGTGACGTGGGCTTTCAAGCTTCTCTCGGCTAATTAGATTTACCGAAAAGGTTTCGTGGTTTATATATATATATATATATATATAACCAAGCTTTATAGTTATGAAAGCTAAATTGATATCAAATGTCACCCATATCTCTCTAGTTTTATAAATAATATTTTTAAAATCAATAACCTTTCAACATATTATAATAATATTTTTTAAATCAATAACCCTTCAACATCTTATAATAATACTTTTAAAATCAATAACCCTTCAACATCTTATAATAATATTTTTTAAATCAATAACCGTTCAACATCTTATAATACTATTTTTTAAATCAATAACCTTTCAATCTCTTATAATAATATTTTTTAAATCAATAACCTTTCAATCTCTTATAATAATATTTTTTAAATCAATAACCCTTCAACATCTTATATATAAGATGTTGAAGGTTTATTGATTTAAAAAATATTATTTATAAAACTAGAGAGACATGACATTCTGAAAATGGAAAAATGACACCTGGACATGGGAATCGAACCCGGAACCTTTGGTTTAATACACCGAATCCCATGTCCAGGTTTAATTTTTCAATTTTCAGAATATGATATCTTGATGGAGTAATCCTCACTAAAAGCATAAATAATAGCTTTGTTTATTTGATTCTTAGAGAGATATGGCTGACATTTGATATAAAGTTAGCTTTCATATCTATAAAGATTGGTAAATCTTCAATAAAATGGACACCATAGTATAAGACAATAGTTTAGGTTTTCTCAAAACAGTTTACATTCGTAGCTAAACGCTATTTTTCAAGTATTTCCAAGCTAAAGAATGATCTGGTTTGCTAAATTCTTATTTGAAATTTGAGTACATATTTCTATTATTTTTCTCCCCTCTCCCCCCAAGACGTATTACCCCTTAGGGCTATACGCATATAATAACTACGCCAAGAGATGAGCAAGGAATCTCTTAGAGTAAATGTACTCACATTTGCGCGGAAGAAAAGTGGAAACCCATTTCTGAAAACACGTCCTCAATACACCCAACTCGGATTCAAAACCGGATCTATCTGTTAATGGCAATCCAGTATAACATGAGAGTGACGAGTTATACTATGCAACCACTGAAGCAGACTAAATATTAATTATCTTTTGATTGATTTTTAAAATTACATTACACGTTTCACTTTGGCCTAGTCTTTTGTACTTAAATATATGTGTGGATTTAATTTTTGTGTTTAAAATAAGTATCTGTCATAAAGGGAAATACAAAACGTTAATTAAATATTCGTAGGTATGTGCAAGCTCCATGTAGAACTCTAATCAAATCCACTCTAACAATGATCTCGGCTATTTTGATTTATTTGATGTAATGTTAGTCGTAAGCTTTATGTCTACGATATACCATATAAAATAAAGAAACCGTATCAAACAAATGAATTTCAAGAAACTGTACTAACACTAACTTAAAATAGTATGCAAATACACATTGTGGAAACTGGGTTTTTGTGGTCAAATGGTTCAAGGCAGGGGTCGGAAACCCATGGCACGCGTACCACTCTCGGCACGCGGTACAATTTAAATGGCACACTGAATGATTTTAATAAAAATCATATAAAACCTTTATTTTTAATTAAAATCATTGATGTAAGAAATAATTTTAATAACAACATATTTTATTTTTCAATGATTCAATTGTTTCGTTTCAAAATTTCAAAATAATTTATTCAGAACTTAAATGCTGTACCACAGATTTATAACTTTTGTATTTATTCTGATTTATCTGATTTGAATTAAAAGGTTAATTATTCAAGAAACATTAGTTATTTAATGTATTCGATTTAGAGAGATGTTGTTACATTTACATTTTACAAGATCAACTTAAATTTGTTTTAATAGTTGAATTAGCTAACTATTATAAAAATATAAACGATTTGGGTGGGCTTAGGATGGTTGGCACGCTGAGAGACTTAGCAATATTACTTCAGCATAACATATTCTAAAATGTTGCTGACCCCTCGTCTAAGAGGACGGCCAGACTGGGAAAGTGAGCGACTAAAATATAAAATAGAACACATTGGTTGTAATGAGAGGTGGCCAGACTGGAGCGAGCGAGCGGCTGAACGCGCGCGTTCGGAAGATAGAACTGGTTCTGTATTTCAAGCTCGCGTGCTCCACTTAAACTTTAGTGTAGTTAGTACACATGCGTAGGCATATTAACCGAATGGGTAGTAAGACGTGGTGCTAAGAAAAAACTCCCCAGAGAATTAGCTTGGAATTAATGCTTGGTTTCCCTGAACCAAGTCAGTGCAGTGATTTTTTTTTTCTTTGCATTTTCGGAGACGGCCGTTCTTAAATCACTGTTTGGAAGCCAAAGTTGCTTGCTATTCAATAATTCGTACTGAATACATCCAATAGTAATGATTTCACTTTCTCGCTACCCTTCTGGGAGAGTTCATATTGTTATCGTAAAAAATCGAGATCTCGATGAATGCTGACGTTTAATGACCCACTGAGCCTAAAATAGTGGTTTTTGCAATTATGTCTGTCTATCTGTCTGTGTGTCTGTAACTCGGCCTAGAGCCGAAATTTTTTTACCGATTGGGCTTAATCTTGGTATTTAGGGTTTTCTTAAGGTTACTCAGAGGGATTTGTGATTCCAACCTTTCTAAAACCTTAAATTAATATTTAATATCTAGCACCGCGTTCGGGTTATACGCTTTAAGTACTAATTACTCTAATGGATTAGGAATTGGGAAGGTTGAATTAGAGAAAGTGAACCCGAATTTGCGTGGAGGTAGAGCTGAAAACCATCTAGGAAAAACCACCCCCAGTTCACCCGACCGAGATTCGAACCTCGATCTCCCCGTTCTCAGCAGTTGAGCTCAACACGACAAGCACGTTAGCCAACTACGCCACCGAGGTGGGTCTAAAACTTTAAATCAAGGGTAGTTTTCCTAAGGGTGAAAGAGAAAGACTACATTTTATTGAAATATGCTCTAACGATTTTGATTAAAAATCTTATCTAGGAACTATTTAAAATGTTATCAACAAAATGGCGCAACTCATTTTGCCAGGAAAATGACGCAGAGGTTACTTTACATCCGTGGAAATTTCCAATGGAATTGATTGCTATGCTCTTTAGTGTACAGTGATGTTTCGGTTTTCTCAATGTTTCTGTAACAGTTTATATTATTTATCATATTCTGAAAATTGAAAAATGACACCTGGACACGGGAATCGAACCCGGGACCTTCGGCTTAGTACGGGTTTGATTCCCGTGTCCAGGTGTCATTTTTCAATTTTCAGAATATGATATCTATGAGGGACTATCCACACTAAAATGCATTAACAATAGTTTCGGCTATTTGTTTCATTATTATATTATTTAGTTCATGCTCTGGTGAATTGTGATGCTCTTTTCCCCATTAATTTTCTTCAAGAATGTATATTATTTTGTTTCATAAATCTTACAAGTTTTAAGTAAATTTACCCATTTTTAGTTAAATGAGCGAGAAAGTCCGTGCTGTAGAGCGTACTATTTTTTATACTCCGGGTTTTTTGACGGTTTTAGTACATTGGGTCTATAAAATCTTACACTATATATATAATTAAACTGATACGATTAGATATATGAAACTAGTGAACTAACCTACGCACTAAAACTATAAATGTAATAATATAACATGTAGGACAATTGAGGAGTATCTTGATAATTTTAAGAGAAGGTCTTGCGCTGTCAAGATTATTTTACACCCATTACGGTTCCCAGCCTGTGGCCCGAGTAAGTTTTTTTTCAAGTCATATATTTTCCACTACCGGCTTGCTAGGCCTGTCGTAGACTTTGTCAAGTATTTATCTGAATAATGGATCATATTATAAATGTCATAGATTTATTTAACAAATTGGGGACTAGATTGTTCATTTTAGTACAGATATGGTTAGACATAGCTTCTACAAAAAATTCTATGTTACTTTAAGCATATGATCACACAGATAACACAGTTTGGGGTCGATAATTTAGAGATTACTCGGAACAACATATCTTTTGACAACGTTAATGAGTTAAAATATTTTGGAACTATTTTAACGAGCAATAACGATATTAGATTGGAAAGAGGAAAATAATACAGTGGAAAATGCATATTATAACTCACCCAGTAAGTTATTGACGTCTCGCCTTCTCTCAAGGAATGTAAAACTCAGAATATACAAAACAATAGTTTTACTAGTTGTTCTTTGCGGTTGTGAAACTTGGTCTCTTACCTTACATGACGACAAAAAATTGGGTGTTTGAAAACAAAGTGTTTAGGAAGATATTTGGTCCAAAAAGAGATGAGTCTACTAGAGAGTGGAGGAGGTTACACAAATTACCCTGTACTAATCACAGGACATTGTTAGAATAATCAAGTCTCGTAGATTCAGGTGGGCAGGACATGCAGCGCTAATGGGAGATTCTAGAAACTTGTTCAGGGTACTGACTGGCAAACCTAAAGTAAGAGAACATTGGGAAGATCTAAGCGCAGATAAGGGAGTAACATTATAATGGACCTGAAAGAGATAAGGTTTGATGAGGTAGACTGGATAGAGCTACCCTAAGATATGGATAGGGTGTAATGAGGTGGACTAGATATAACTAGCTCAATATAGGGATATGGTGTAATGAGGTGGACTGGCTAGGACTATCTCAAGATAGGGAGTAATGGGGTGGACTGGATTGAACTATCTCTAGATAGAGATAGGGAGTAATGAGGTGTAATGGGTAGAACTAGCTCAATATAGAGATAGGGTGTAATGAGGTGTAATGGATAGAATTAGCTCAAGATAGGTATAGGGAGTAATGAGGTGTAATGGATAGAACTAGATTAAGATAGGGATATGGAGTAATGAGGTGTAATGGATAGAACTAGCTCAAGATAGAGATAGGGTGTAATGAGGTGTACTGGACAGAACTAGCTCAAGATAGAGATAGGTGGAGTGCTTTTGTAAGTACAGCAATGAACTTTCGGGGTGCTAATGCCATAGAGTAAGTAACTTACACATATTAGGAATTCTCAAATTACTTTCTATTAATTATATTATATGTGAATGTGGTAATAAACACAACCCATACAAGAGGAACAACGTTATAAGAACCTTAGTATTTTTCATTTATCATGTGCAATGCGTACTTAATTAAGGACGTTGACTACTGTGACAGTCAGGTGAATGCATTTTATACTTTAATGTGACATCTCACCTGATTTATTTAAACCATATATTATATATTATTTTAAACTTAGAACCAATACTTTTCGGAGAGTAGTTGGATGTCTGTGGACTATTGCAAATAATGAAGTAGTATCGAAAGATGCAAAGATGGCAGTGTATAAAAGTGTGTTGACGCCAAAGTCACATTTGAAAAATTGTTTACAAATATGAAGAAAAATACATTCTCGTCAATAGTTGCGAACCTACATAGATTATAAAATATATGAGTCCACTTTTGGGGGAATTAAAATGATCTTATAATCCATTTTAATGCATTTTTAATCGTAGCTAGCGTTTAAAAATCAAGACTAGACGGAGAATCTTCGATTTAAAAATGATTAATTAATCCCTTTTAACGGCCCATTTCGACAGTAAAAGTAGGAAATGCTTTATATAGAAGTTACATATTGAAAATAATATTAATTTCTATCGCAATCGAGATCTAATAATGGAAAATATGACTGATTATTTATATTTTCTTGGAATAGCTTAGATAAGAATACTTTTACTAATAAATGTAAAAATTACTACTTTGAAATTACTAGATTCTTTGTTAGAGATATGTATGCATGTTCGACAATTATCTTTGAAAATAATTACTAAATAATAAATATAAATAAATTGTTCTACTTAGTCTCGGTGACCTAGCGGTCTAGGGGTAAGGTGTCAGATGTCTGTGCTGGCGGCCGGGTTAATGATAGCTTTTTTTTTGTCTCCGTGTCTTACTACCCGTTCAAGTTATACACATATTATGAGCTAATTGCGTTAAAGTTTTAGCGATGATTAAGGTTTAATTTATAGGAAGTATAACCACATTTGCTTGAACCATTTAGCATAAACAGCCCTAAGTACACCCGACCGGGATTCGAATCCTGATCTCCCCATCATTAGTAGTCCAGTATAATGTGAGAGGTATGTCTTATACCATCCGACCAAAGAAGAATGTAAGTTAATTATTATATTATGCCATCATAGTTCCAAGCAAATAATTTCACACCTTATTAGTTTGTGTTAGGATTTTATATATGTTAGTAATTTACTGTAAAGTAATACTGAAATAATATGATGTTGAAAAGTTAATGTAAAGTATCCGCGGGTAATACGTTCCTAGATCTACCACGGATAATACCGAACTATGATATAACGTGATATTCATGAAACATACATAAATACGGTAAAGTTTAATTTATAAATTATTCACAGTAAGACATTAACAATAGTATAATTACGTGTACTGTACACTACAATGTAGCCTACTTACTATTCTCCATTCTTCTTGTTGAGACAACAACTTGATGATGATGATGATTATACTATAGCACAATGCCCACGATGAGGAGATTAATCGGGGTGAGGGTGATTATGTAGGCATTTTGATTTATAAACTCTTTTTTTCCTTAATTAAACATAAATAGAATTGGGTAGCGGTAAACCGCGGGTAACTGAAACCGCGTATACTGAATCAGTGTTTACGGGGGCCCAACTGTATTCAAAAGACCCATCTAATAAATAAAGACTTTAAGTGTTTCCTTAATGGATATTATCTGAGACTCAGCTGTTTCCGGTAAGACGCACCGGCTAGAACACTGGGGTTTGATGACGAGTAATGGCTTTAGCTATTTATGGTTGTGTCTAAAAGGCATCAGGGTTACCTATTAATATTACATTACTAGTAGTTCATCAGGCCACCAAAGTGGTCTGATATGTTGAATGTCAGTAATTAGTATATCTCAGGTGCTTGATATATAAATGGATACAAATTTTTATGGGTGGTTAAATATTGAAATTATACATTTTACATTCCAAGAAAATCAAATTGTATTATGGCTTTTCACTCCCCAAGCTTCGTATTTCACGCATACTTAATTGTATAGGGTTACTTTCTTCCATCTTGATTTGATTGGAATGTACAGGGTGGCAGGAACAATTAGACTATCCATGCTGAGGAAAGTGATGGACAACGTACTGAGGTTTGTCTGACGTCCGGTGAAGCACAATTACAGTGTTAGTTTTCAAGTAACTAATCGTATAATTGTTTCGTCTCCCCCTGTACGATGTACAGTACACTATATCTGTACTTTTGGCAGCATAAAGCCACAACAGTCACCGGTGGCTTTGATCAATTATAGCTCTTAGTAGCCGATGATATTCACACGTCCATCACAGACTCTGCCTTAAAATATGAACTAAGAATGACCCTAATCACGGGACAATCCCTGGATAGCTCAGTGGAAGAACATTAGCGCGTTAAGTCAGAGATCCCAGGTTTGTTTCCTGTTTACATGTGTCATTTTTCAATATATTCGATTTTAATTAAAGCTCTCAATAAAATTTGTACCTATGCTAATTATCTAGGCTCTGAATACAATTGATGATTTGATGTATGTGTGTATGTACCCCTGGTTTACCCAGCAGGTTGCAAGTTTATCTTCCCTGGTTCCACTAGCGTGCAGTTTATAGGATAGGGTCATATTGGATCCGATAAGGTAAAGTCCCATCTGGAGAGTCCATAAGCTCCGCATCCTTATAGTCCTTAAGTCTTTAGAAATAGAAATCATGTATACACAGTCCGTATTCATGTCCGTAATTAAGTTACCGTGCCAACCAATGGGAAAGTTGGAAACAACCTCCAATTAAACTCTTCGCAATAAAATTTTCTAGGGCTAGGCGTAAGCAGACGTCAACTGTGAAGCAGACGATATCACAGCTGAACAATTATTATTAACAAGAGTAACTACACAACAAATTTTGATAAAAGGTCCAGGATAGGCTACCATTTGAAAGGTAGGTTGAGTGCTGTCACAAATAATATTTTTAAAACATTAAATGGTATGATAATGCTATTGATGTTTTCATTTCGAGGTGCTCGTACGTTTACTTTGCTGTGATTTGTAGTTCCTAGCAGTCCGTATCGCCCAGCCCTTAAAAAGTTAATGTTGAGTCAACTTCTACGGAGTGGTAAGGACTAAGAAATTGAGGATAAGGACTCTGTAGACAGTGAAATTTTTTAATTTGGAATCGATCTCTTTCAGAGAACTACCCACCTTACGGATGCGGAGTCTGTAAATGGGGCTTAAGACTGTATGTAAGCGTTCACCGCAAATAGGATCTACGAAATATGCACTAGCTTATCTAGGGACACAGGATTAAGAGTGTAGATTTAAAAATAAACTATCAAGATTTTGTGTGAAGATATAATGTAAAACTATTTTTTCTAAGACCTACACTCACTTCCACCGGACGGGAATGCATCTCAAACATCTAAGTTAGTTCAGTTTACCAACAGTGCTGGTTTACATACACGCACTTACACATACGCACACGCGCACACGCGCACACACACGCACATACGCACACACACATAAATAATCAATACAAATCTTTATTATTGGGAGATTATATCTAACGAATTAACCATCTTATTTTTTATTATTTTTTAGAACCGGCTCTAACTATTCATTCGGGTTATACACCTATGTAATAATTACACCGATGAATTAGGGAATAATAAGGTTGAATTTAGAGGAAGTGTACCGTCATTGTCGTGGAGCAAGAGTGGGAAACTATTTAGGGGAAAAAACCCTCATTACAACCGTATTGTTAACTTTGATTTTCATTCGGTTGCCTAAATCAGTCTTTTTTAAATTACTTTTTAAACATATTTTCAAACCTTATATATGTGTAAGGCCCCGTCTATAGACTCCGTATTTGTCAGGTGCTTAGTGGTCCGTAAGAGATCGACTCCACACTAACAAAGTGAACTGTCTACAGAGTCCTGATCGTTTAAGTCCATAGTCCTTACCATTTTGTAAAAGTTGACTTAACTTTTAACTTTCTAAGGACAAGTCAATACGGACTGCTAAGGACTACCAATCATAGCAAAGTAAATGTGTGCACATGCATTGAAATGAAAGCACCAATTTCAGAGAAAGGATCTGTTACCATGGAAACAAATACAAAATAAAATTATAGTTTTGCGAACGGAGCTATTTCAGAAATATATTTCTGAAAATTTAAATACCCTAGGAAGCGTGATATCTCAGAAACAATTTTCTGAGAAATACTTTTTCTGAATAATACTAAGTTCTCAGAAAGAGTGGCGTCGCTTTTTTAGGTTAAACTTCCCATTAATATTCCTTATAACTCCTACTTCACATATCACATCTGCTAGTGCCTTGTTCTTGACAATTTTCTTTCGAGGAGTTTAATTGGACGTGGTCGGCGACTTTCTCATATCTTGGCACGGTTACGTGATAAGGATACGGACTGTCTGGACGCGATTTCCATTTCTAAGGACCATTAAAAACTTAAGGCTTATACGAATGTGGCACTTATGGATTTTGTAGAGGTAAATTAAATCACTTGCTCAAAACACATATTTTAGATCATTTTGTTATAGACTTGACTCCCGGAAATTTAGATGGAAATAGCTAAGGCATGTGAGTTTTTATGTAGAGGAACCTTGGTTGAAGTCAAGTCACCCACCTATGTGCAATTTATAGTAAAACACCCCACTAGATTATTTTAGATTTCGATATCGAATGTGAACAATCATTAGTAAATTAAATATTGTTTGAAGGCTTAATGGTATAATGTTTCAATGGCAAACTATAATATAATTTGATGACATTAAAAAACCAAAAATTATATTTTACTGAGGAAGTGTCCTAATATTATATCACACCAGTTTAGGTTTAAGTTTTATTTGAGGATTGTATGTAAAAAAAAAGAAAAAATTAAAGGCCTAAAACTTAGGTGCATACACCTTTTGTTGTTGTTTTAATATAAAACTACTATACTCACTAAACCCTACGTGTAAATTAGGCATATACAATTTCAACAATTTTTTTAAGTTGATTCTTTTAAACAGAAAATCCGTTGCTTTTTTACAAAGTTATTTTGTTTAGTTTGAAATTAATTGCTTTGAATTTTCTAAACTAATTTAATATATATTTTGTAATTATTTTGATAATTGATATGTTCTAAGGACTAAGTGAAAATATATTGATATTTAAGGCAAATGCTGACTATAGAAACATTCATTCAAGAGTTATTTTAATTAGATACCAAGCGCTCTCTTTCCTTGTTATACGGTATTTTCAATTTTCGGACAAATTACACAGATGAATGTTGCCTAACAGGCCTATAGACCAATAACTAATATATTACATTAAAAGTATAATAATAATTAATATACAGCACAATACAGTAACTAATACATTTTTAACCAATTAAGTCCTATCTTGAGAAGGTACTTCCTATCTTGACAATGTTCATGTCATGAAGTTTGGGTGCACATTATTAAAAAACTTTTACAGGTATCTAAATGAGATTTTCAGGGAATGTTTTTACAATCTTTTTCTTCAATAATAAATATTATTAATTGATGAATTTCAACAGGTATTAAGATATATTTTTTAAAATTTTCACATTTTCTATTGCTAAAATTTAATATAATTTTTTTTTTAGAAAGTGTATCAATGTCACAGCAAAATCCTTTCAAAATTTTAGTCTTCTCTGACTGGTTAATACACAAAAATTTCACTCTTTTTGGGTGAATAGTTTTTGGGAAAAAATGCACCTGAATATGGAAAAATGGAAAAACCGAGAAAAACTGCAATAAAGCTTTTACACTAATTATTTACCTTGACACTTGATTCAGAACATTCCA
Organism: Timema douglasi; assembly: GCA_901482245.1. Classification (NCBI taxonomy): domain Eukaryota; kingdom Metazoa; phylum Arthropoda; class Insecta; order Phasmatodea; family Timematidae; genus Timema; species Timema douglasi. The sequence continues at coordinate 304,474 of CABEEJ010000353.1, forward strand.
GCTGCATCATATTGAACCCACGTATCCTCCCTTGCTCTCTTCACTATTCTCTTTATTTTCCTTGCCCGTTTGGCTATTTCTTCTACCATAATATCGGATTTCACGACCCTGAGTTGATCAATTTCTTGTATGATCTTGGTGGTGTTGTACGCTGGATGGATATTTATCTTCTTCAGCACCTTGAGTCTCCCACAGGCTCCATAATTGAAATTGATAACTGCATCATAGAGCCCCAATTCAAGAGTGTGTACACCAACAAAAACAGTTTTTGGAATTCTTGACCAAAGGACATTTTTGAATGCCTCATTACAGTTTTGGATTTTTCCATGAAGACATTTTTTCAGGAGGATCCTTGTAAATGGATTTTACTCTCTCCATTACTACCATAGGTAGACCATGATGGGTATAATTTGCTTCCTGTCTGTTGTATTTACAACAAGAATCAGGTCCCTTTGGACAAAGTCCATGCGAAGGATTGTTATCTGTAGATGGCACGTGAAAAAATGTAGCCCACACTGTATATATGACAATATTTTGTGAGGGTTTCTACATCTATCATCTTACCGGTTTCAACAGCTGTTGCCACAAAAACACCATGATTAGACGTATGGCCCCTTTTGTGCCACGTTCCATCCAGCGCAATAGCCAGATCAGAATCTCCATTATTTAGCTGAACTGCTTCTTTAGCAGCCTCGTTCATACTGTAATTTGCCCAGTGGCGCAGGAACGTTTTTATTTGGGGGGGGGGTGGAAATAATCATGTTATTTTATAGGGGATAACATTTTTGAGGTTAAAATATTACCAGGGAAATGTAATACAGCTGTCCCTCGCACTACGCGAAGGATCGGTCTGATAAATAATCGCATAACACGAAAAAGCATGAAATAAATTTATTTTAACATGGTTGAGATAAGGATGTTCCAAAGGAAAGAGTAAATAAAAACACAAAGCTTGGAAATAAATGCAATTTTTATTAATTTATCCAACTAGTACAATACTATAGGTAGCCACACCTTTTGTTAAGCTTCAATCCCCTGAAATTTGTAAACAAATGAAATTTTTAGTAAATTCGTCTAATTAATACAATATTACAGGTACACTTACGGTTAATCTTAAATTTTATGATAAATTAACTGGATCTGGCAAATCTGGATTATCACTCTCTTGCCCTCTTGACGGCCCTTGAAGCCCTTTGGACTGTAAGCTCTTGCTTTCTGAAAGGTCCTAGGATGGTAATCTCTTGCTCTCTTGACGGCACGTGGACGGTAGGCTCCTTCTCTCTTGAAGGTTCTGAGATGGTAAGCTCTTGCTCTCTTCACGGCCCTTGGACGGTAGGCTCTTGCTCTTTTGAAGGACCTGGGACGCTAAGCTCTTGCTCTCTTAAAGTCCCTTGGACTGTAAGCTCTTGCTCTCTGGAAAACCCTGGGATAGTAAGCTCCTGCTCTCTTGAAAGCTTCTGTTCTCTTGAAGGCTCTTACCTGATAAATATTCCTGTCGCGAAGGCCCTGGGTCCTTGGACTGACGATTTTGAACTTTTTTGGTGAAATGGTCAAGCCTCAGATGACGGGCAGAATTCTTCCTCTCTCTATAGAGCGCTTTGTTGCAATAAATCTCCCTGGCAACTTTGGAATTTCTATCCATGCTAAGAACTTTTTCTTCGGTGATTCTAATCGCACTGTCATTGTGCTTAAATAATTCATCAATTGGTTTTGTTGTAGTTGTTTGATAAGCTAAACAACATAAGGCTCTTCCTCCTCATCCTTTATGCCGTTCTCCATTTCTAGAATTGACGAGTTCTATTGAGTGAGATTGGAGCAATGCATCCACATTTTCATGGTTTACGTATTCAAATCCAACATCTTGCTATGTCAACGATGCAATATTTTGAATTGGAAAGCTCATGTTCAGGATCAAAATCATGAGAATCAGAAACTTCCCGCTAAATATTTTTCCAAACTTTCTTCATACAGGACTGTCCCTAACTTCACCCATGCGTCTCCATTGCTCTCAATAGCCCCCCCATACAGTAAAGATCTTTGTTCTCACTGGAATGTGTGCGCAAAAGGTCACGTCACCAACGCACAGGGTAGCTGCGAAATTACAGCCAACTATTCAATATTTTTAAATCATCTTTGAACCACGTTATAGCGAAAACGCATAAAGTGAGATCACTTATAACGAGAGATATCTGTAATAAACGGTTTCATTGTACATTTTTCTCGTTTATTTTAGTCATTCCAAACCTTAAAATTAATACACACAAAACAAATTAAGAAAAATTATATCTAATGTGGTTAAACTTAAAATTATGAGCCACTGGAAATTAAAGAAGGTTTCCATACATCTTTGCCCTATATTCGTTATTATCTATGTAACCACCAACTATTTTTGCAATTTTCAACTTTGTTGAACCTCTCAGCATACACAGATGATTTACTCTACGTTGCCTCATCGTGAAGTTAAGATAGTTTTTTATTCGTATAAACATTGAAAAACTTATTTCTGCAGTAGCTGATGTATCTGGTATCACTTTAAGAGTTTTCAAACAGTGTGTGCTCCAAGCACATTTTATTTTTATTATGTTATCTCAGTGTGAACTTTGTATCTTGCCTCAACAAGATCTTCACGTCATCTAAAAGTTTTACTATATTGGTTTTTTTTTGGGGGGGGGGGGGCATTTATAAGTTTCACCCCCTCAATTTTAGGGAGGTGGAATTTATCCACCTCCCCCGTTCCTGCGCCACTGTTTGCCACACTTTTAGTACACTCTAATAAGCATTTACTAATTTTATTGAATTTTGTTGGTGGCTTTGGAAGATTCATTATTGAACACAAACTATTTCCTGCTGCATGACCTTTGTCATCGCAATGCATAAACAAACCTGATGTTCACTTCATGACCACTGGAAGTTTTCTTGGAAGAATCAAAACTGTTTTCGTTTCCACAATTCTGAGCATACAATTACTAAAGATGAAACAAGCCCCTTACGTTTAGTAATGTTTTCCACAATAGATAAAGAGTTTTCAGACTCACAAAATTTACATTAGATACTCACACAATGCTTCAGCAAAAAATTTCAATGTCCACTAACAAAAAACCAGATACCAATTTGGCATCCTTAAAAGTAATATTTTGTTCTTCTTCACAGACTGCTTCCAATAATTGTTTGGAACATGATAATGTTCTTTTTGAAGAACTAGGAGGTGTTTGAAGATCACTGTAATCCTGAGCAGCACACGTTCTAACCTCAACATTGCACGTGGTTTCATTACTAATTGTTGCATTAGCACTTCCGACATGTTCTGCACGGTTTCTAGTAAATTGATTGTCTGTAAACTTTCTTTTACTAAAAGATTTTGGCCTACCCATGTTCACTATCTATTATTACAACAGCAAAAATTATGAAAGAAGTAAGCTGTGTAAACAACCAGGAAGGAAACCTTAAACAGCTGTTCAATACCAGAGAATAGAATAAGTGGGCATTGACAAAGGCATCAACATAAAGCTTGGAAATTCCAAATGCAAATTAGGATTGAAACATTCCTACAAAAAATTTGTTTAACAACACATTCTTATTATACAGATTTCAAACTGTAATAAAAGTTCAAAATTCAAAAATGTTATTTTTGTCCTCAAATGAAGTACCTTCTTACCTTATGAACTCTCGGAGAACGTTGTTGTTTTTTTTCTAATGCGTTGGGGGCCACAAAATATGCGGCCTGCGGGCCACCACTTGGATAGTCCTGGTGTAGCTTATTAGATCAGGCTATGGTTTAACTAGGCAAGGTAAGAATGATACTCTTCAGAGTAAATGAAGCTTTAATTCCTAAATTGGTAAAAGCACTTAGGTATTTTGAGTAAGTTTGTCTTTTCAAAAAATGTTATAAATAGCAGTAGTGGGGGGGTATTATGGGCACAACTTGACCTTTGACCTCATTTCAGGTCATTTGAGGTACCGTTATTCCTGTGCTATAAAT